>PVJS01062255.1:0-10779 GCA_004027185.1 Glis glis | reverse complement strand
AAAAAAAAAAAAAAAAAAAAAAAAAAAATAAAATAAAATAAAATAAAATAGGGCTGGGGATGTAGCTCAGAGGTAGAATGCCCCTGGGTTCAATTACGAGTACCACACACATAAAAAAAAAGGAGGCCAGGTATGCAGCTCAATGATAGAGCACTACTGGATTCAATCCCCAGTACTGCAAAGAAAAAAAGAAAAAACTAAGTATAAGCAAAACTACTGAGACCATTGTTACTTCCTGGATGAATCCTCAGAGTCAGCCAGGCAAGGCAGCACATGCTTGAAATAACAGTACTTTGAGACAGGAGGATCAGAGTTAGCTGCCAGCCTCAGTTACTTGTGAGGCCCTCCACAACTTAGTGAGACACTGTTTCAAAATAAAGAATAAAAAATAGGGCTGGGGTATAGCTTGGAGGTAGACTGCACCTGGGTTCAATCCCCAGTACTGCAAAAAAAAAAAAAATCCCCAAAGTTCATTATTGTACCATGTTTTCAATCCAAGAGTCCATTTTTATGGAACTCTCTAATTCATTTCTCTCTGCAGATGATAAAGACTTAATATATGACATCCTGACCTAATTAAATAGCAAACTTTTAAATGCCTAATTCTAGAATTCATTTTCTTTCTTTCTTTCTGGTACTGAGGATGGAAGCCAAGAGCAGCGGACCTTTGAGCTACAGTCTCAGCCCTTTTTATTTTTTATTTTGAAACAGGGCCTCATTAAGTTGCTGAGGCTGGCCTTGAACCTGCAATCTTCATCCCAGCCTCCCAATGCTGGGATCACAGGCGTGCACCACCTCGCCTGGTGGAATTCCGCCTTTCTCTACTCTGCTGCTCTAGCATTTTGCTTACTTCAATGACTACATCTAGAATCTGAGTTACTTTGTCTCCTGAATCCAACTGTAAGCTCCAAGGAGGATCTGGACACATTACTTTTGTTCATTAAATAAGTCTTTCCAAACTAAAGAATAAAATGCCTAAGGTGTTAATCCTTTGTTAGTTTTTAGTCTATAATATTTTTAAATTCAGGAAGTTTGGAGTTCTATATCAAGGCAGAAAAATGCTAACTTTTTATCCTCAGACCACAGAGCCTATAAGTTTTATTACAAATTCTCCTCAGTATTTTGCTGAAGGTTAAATCCCATTAGTCTGGACTGGAGAGGTGGCTCAGAGCAGAGCACTGGCCTAACACGTGCAAGGCCCTGGGTTTAATCCCCAGCCCCGTGAAAAAAACAGACCTCCACTGGTACAACCATGTACTACAGAAACATGTTTACCTTTCAAATTCACAATCTGAGAGAATTTTAGCTGCTGTATTTTATCAAAGGCTGCATCCACATCGTCTAGTGTAAAGAGTGTAAAATCTTCGGTATTGTGTCGAGACTAAAAGAGTAACACAAATAAAAGGTTAAATATGATCATGGATGGGAATATGAAATATTTTTCCTAATTGTTTAAATTACCTGATAAAGATCATACATGAACATCTGTCCCATTTTGTAAACAGGAATGGTTGCGTAGATAGCACAGTTCAGACCCAACTTCCCCACAGCGTACGGGAGGGCACCAAGATGGAGAGGATCGGGGTGAGACAGCAGGACTGCGTCGATCTGGTGAACGTGCCTAGGAGAACACAGCCAACAAGACTGCTTTTGTGATTCATGCTTTTAAGGGCAAAGGCAGAATAATCAAAATTATTCACCCACTCTGGATTGAAGACTATGCTGAGGTAGAAGAACAAAATGAAGAGCTAAAATTATGATACCTATGAATTTAAATTATTACTACCCTGTTCTGCACAAATAACAAAATTATGGTATAAGCTGCACCTAAACATATGGTGTCTAGACACATTTTTAAAAAAGAAAAAGAGTAGACACCACAAGTAAGTTGATCCTGAATGGCTATCTTGTATATTATTAAGTTCAAGAACTCAGCCTGGAGTTTCAGAAATTGTTAAGAAGAGGATATTTAAATGACCACAGATTTATTATGATTTTTGCCTCAGCTTTTCAGCATGGTGACCAACAGCATATTCATTATAGTAAATATCAATTCACCACGGAAGCATATGTTATCATTGACCAAAGGAATTAGGGAGATGATTTTTGGCTTCAAGTTCTAAGTTTTTAAAAATATTTAAGTCCTCTTTCCTTCAATAATTCATTCTGCAAATGTAACTGAACTTTTTCTGGTAGATTAGGACCCTTTTGTATCTCGTGGTTATGATTTTGAGAACCAATTACAATATTAAGCATCCAAAGATATAGAAAGTAAGCTTATGTGATCCAACCGTAGAACTTTCACGTGGAAGGTGTTCCCTCTTTTCCAATTTTTACAAACTCTTGCTCTTCCCCGAAATTAGGGAGCAAAACTTCTGAGATCCATTAGCTGAGTAACAACTAACTTAAAATGTTGTTGAATCTCAACAAATAAAGCTTATAGGTCAATCAAAGCTTCACAAGTTAAAATGGTTACTATTTATCTTTTTAAGCATGAATAAAACTCTTTTAATATGAACTAAATTAGTGAAAAGATAGCAACGCTATATAATATCAAAGTGGTATTACAAAAGTGTAGAGAAAAGAAAACATTTTTATTTGAAAAGTTGATGTAATAAGAGTCTAGAAATATGAAACGTAACTTACTTTCTCAGGGAATCTATAATATCCATAGAAAAGTGCTCATCCCAGCCACAGTCCAATAAAAATCTAAATTCATCAACCTGGAGAAGATAGCAAAGAGCAGACTCTTCTTGGACCCCAGAGAGGGTAGTTAATTTGATAATAGATGTCATCTTTTTGGTCCAGTAACCGTAATCTAAAAGGTTCTTTCAAAAGAAAAATATAATTAAACATAAAAGCACAGTCTAATATATAATAGACAAGTTAAATTATTTCAAATTTGTAAGTGAACAGAAATTCCATAAACATGAAAAGCAAACATTTTAAAGACCCACTTCCATCATTGTCAAGTTTAAAAATACAAACATAATCCTACACTCTCCTGTTTAGAGTCTTTCAGTGTCTCCCCAGTGTGGTTTGATGAAAAGTAGTAAACTCTGGAATGAGACAGATCCAGATCTGAATCTACCTCTATGTGATCTAGAGCAAGTTAATGAATCTTTCCTCACTATACACCCCAATATATATTAGTATTAATATATATGTAAAAAGGATGCTGGGAGATTTCAAATAATGTGTAAAATTACTTAGTATAGAGACTACCACATCCAAGTTCCTTCTATACATAAACATTGACCAAATTAATGAACTCATTCTTCAAGGTGAGTCTGTTCCTCCTTATCTTGCTCTGTGATGGTACTGATTCCACTGCACTGCAGTGACTAGTTTACATGTTTTTCTTTATTAGACCAGTGGTCCTTAAATAAATAGACCCCTTTGAAAATGTAATAAAAAGCTATGGACTCTTTTTCTCCTGAAATCTTCAAAACACTAAAATACCAAAAATATACATATACAAATAGAAATTCACAAACTTTTCAGTTTAATCTTAAGAGCCCTTGTACTGGAATGTAAACAACTGGAAAACAGAGGTGGCATTTATGTCTGCAATTCCTAAAACAGAACCTAATACATAGTAGCTGCTCAATATTTATCTGGAGAATATCATGTTAAGTGAAATAAGCCAGACTCGCAAAGTCAAGGGTCGTGTTTTCTCTCATATGTGGAAGCTGGAGAGAAAAAGGGATTTCATGAAAATAGAAGGGAGACCAGTAGAGTAGAGGATGGGGATGGGGCGGGTGGTACTGTGCAATGAAACCGACCACATTATGTTATGTGCATGTATGAATATATCACAATGAATCCCACTGTTTTGTATAGTTATAATGTGCAAATAAAAAACTATCATAACTTAATCTTTATACAACCACTGAAAAATAAAACTTGCCATAGCACCTTTTGCAATTACAAAAAATTCTGCAAAGAATAGCTTTACACAAACATGATTTAATAATTGTTAACACAAAAACAAAAGTTAACATTTAAGTGCTTTTGATATGCCAAACGCCACAAGCCTTCGTATGAGTTAAATATACTACAATATTACCATTAAAAAAAGTCCATCTATTTGATGGAATCTATGTTGGGATGCCTACTACACGTATTTCAAAAAGAGCATGAAGACATCTTTTGGGATTTACGACACAGAACTGTGTTAGTAAACAGATGTGAAAAAACTATTCATTAACAAAATTCGACTCCACAGCAACATTTTAGATTTTAGCTCCTTAAAAATCGGCCTTTCCTGGTTAATTATGCAAGCAGGAGAGAAGGTCACTGAATTACCTGAGGGTCTCTCACCCACTACCCAAGGTCATCAACAAACTAAGGTCAACTGTCTACCTTTCATACATAGCATGCTGACTGCAGGCTAATCCCACCATGCCTCCCATGCCTTTTTACCTAGTTACAGGCAAAAGTCAAAGACTCCAGGGTTATCCATTATCAGCGCTGTGTGTATCTCCTAGTTGGACCCAATCCATGACCTCTTCTCCCAGCTCCTTTCAGTGTGCTCTCTAGAACTATGCTTATACTCACCTCTAACTTCAACCTCTTTGAACAGTCTTTTCACCTGCTTATCTTCACAGAAACCTGTTCCCTAATGACAACTGCTTCCCATGTGACCTTCTCAATGGCTTTATTTTTAAATCTCTTCTACCCCCATCTCAAAAGCAAGAAGTATTGTGTTCCTTACTTCTCACCACACCTTCCAAATCATGTCTTCCTCCTCTTTCAAATCCTCGTCCCAGCTGGGCATGGTGGCACACACCTGTAATCCCCTGTAACGTAGGAAACTGAGACAGGAGGAGACCAACATTCAAGACCAGCCTCAGCAAGTAGTGAGATTCATCAACCTAGTGAGACTGTTTCAAAATAAAAATAAAATAGGGCTGGGTGTGGCTCAGAAATAGAATGCCCCTGGGTTCAAACCCCAGCACCACAAAAACAAAACAATCTGGGTGTGGTGGCGCATGCTTGTAATCCCAGTACCTGGGAGGCTGAGACAGGAGGATCCAGGTTCATGGCCAGCCCCAGCTACTTAGTGAGGCCATCCGCCCGCAACTTAGTGAGACCCTGTTTCAAAATAAAGAATAAAAAAAAGGACTGGGGGTGTAGCTCAGAGGTTGAATGCCCCTGGGTTCAATCCCCAGTACCGAAATAAAACAAAAACTCCGTTCCCAATAAAGCTCATGCCACAGCTAGTTCCCTATTAGCCTCAGACATGTCCTCCTCAGTTCTTGCATCTATTAACCTGACCTGATCCACTGAGGACTTCAGCTTCTCAGTCAGTCTTCCTTCTAGTAAGTTCTATAGTCACCTATCAGTTCCTTGACTTTTTTGATTCCAATAATCTTTTCACTTCAGCAGCCACCACTGCAGTTACACCCTAGACCTTTTCACCACCAGTGCCTATTCCAACTTACAAAAATGCTCTAAATCCTACAACCACTGCATCTTTTCTGTTTCCTTTCACAGCAAAATTTCTCAGATTTGTCCACAAACGTGCCTCCACTTCCTCATCTCCTATTTAAACTCCCAAGACTGAGGCCAGACGACTGCGCACTGGCTGAGGTTGTATGGAGAGGTTTGCAGATAACCTTACGAAAGCAAATCCAGGGCTGTGGTTTGGTACCAACCACTTTTCTCAAATTTCCTTCTATCTCCATGGTCACCAAAGTCTCTAAAAGGCTTGTATATTTCCCCTCCCTCCAATTTATTCTGCAATGTTCTTTGACCACCATGAAGTCCTTCTCTACCACCATCATACTCCAAGACATCATTCTATTTCCTTCAAAATACTTAGTGCTCTCTATAATTGCTCTTTGTTTACTTGTTTTTTCTGTCCCCTTTTCTCCTCCTGACCCCAAACTAGAATGTGGACACTATGAGATTAGAGACCTTATTGATCAGTTTAATTTTAACGCCTTCAGCGCCTAACACATAGCAATGGTCAATAAGTGTTTCTTGAATGAATGAAGCATGGCTAGTATTAAATGCGCTTAGTGCTCTTACCACACCATTAATAGTTGTCTAGTTCCATGTATTCACCCATATTGGGAGAGCTGAGGATTAAACTATGCACGAGCACTTGCCCTGTACATACTAGTTTTCAATAAATAATTTGGTAAGTTAAAACTTGGAATATATTGACTTAGTGTATGTATATATGACATTTGAGATAGAGAAGTATGAAAACATCAATTCTCTATTTGATGAAATGTTTATAATTTTGGAAAAGACCTAGAAGCTGGGGGCAGTGGCACACACCTGTAATCCTAGTACTTGGGAGGCTGAGACAGGAGGATCGCAGGTTTGAGGCCAGCCTCAGCAAGACCCTGTTTCAAAAAAATTAAATTAAGCCGGACGTGGTGGCGCATGCTTATAATTCCAGTACTTGGGAGGTTGAGACCAGAGGATCTGGGTTCGAGGCTAGCCTCAGCTACTTCGTGAGGCCTCCGCAACTCAGTGAGACCCTGTTTCAAAATAAAGAATAAAAAAAATGGGGTTGGGGGTGTAGCTTGGAGGTAGAATACCCCTGGGTTCAATCCCCAGTATTGCAAAAAAAAATAAATAAATTAAATTAAAAAAAGGACCTAGAAAATTCTCCCTGGCAAAAGTTTCTTGTACCACAATTATGTTAGTGGCCTAAGAGAAACTCTTCCAGCTCAAATTACTTAACTCCCACTTCCTTCATTTAGATTTTGAAGTTGTATCTTGCATGCTAAAACTTTTTTGCAAGCCAGGCAGGTGGCACACGCCTGTAATCCCAGTACTTGGGAGGCAGAGACAGGAGGATCACAGGTTTGAAGCCAGCCTCAGCAACTTAGCGAGGCTCTCAGCAACACAGCAAGGCCCTGTTTCCAAATAAAAAATAAAACAAGGCTGGGGGTGTAGCTCAGAGGTAGAACCCTCCTTGAGCTCAATCCCCAGCACCAAAACAAACAAACAAACAAACAAACAAACAAAAACTTTTTAGCAGAAAGACCCAGATTTCAACACATGAAAAGATTTTTATTTTAGGTCCTCATAACAAAGCTCTATCTTAGCCGGGCATGGTGGTGCATGCTTATAATCCTAGTACTTGGGAGGCTGAGACCAGAGGATCCGGGTTCGTGGCCAGCCTCAGCTACTTAGTGAGGCCCTCTGCAACTTACGTGAGACCCTGTTTCCAAATAAAGAATTAAAAAAATAGGGCTGGAGGTATAGCTCGGAGGTAAAATGCCCCTGGGTTCAATCCCCAGTACTGCAAAAAAAAAAAAAAAAGCTGTTATTTTTGGGGTGTTACTGGGTAATGAACCCAGAGCCTCACACATGCTAGGCAAGCACTCTAGCACTGAACTATATCCCCCGGCTTTTTTTCATTTGATTTTGAGAGAGTCTCACGAAGTTGCCCAAGCTGGCCTTAAACTTGGGATCCTCCTGCCTCAGCCTCCTGAGTAGCTGGGATTACAGGCATATATCACTGCACCAGGCCATAAAGCTACATCTCTATCAGATACTCACTACTTACTGATATCTCAGTTGCATATATGATGACACACCGTGAATTCAGAGGAAGAGTTCTTTATTAATCTAAAAAACAAATAAGAACCTCATGAATGTCGTATGATTTGCTTCAGTTTATGACACTTTACCTTGTATGTCTTTCCCTAAGACACAAACAGCAGCAAGTAGCATAATGTGTGGTTCATTTTTAAAAAGAAACTTATCATAATTTTAGGAAGCTTAACCTTACATAAAGCAAATTGAGATAATATAATAAAAGACATGTAAATAAGTGATAATTAGCTAAATTGGGTATAATCAGGGGTTTATTTATTTTTTTGAGGTACCAGGGATTGAACGCAGGGGCGTTCTACCTCCGCGCTACGCCCCTGGCCCTATTTTTTTTATTTTGAAACCGGGTCTCACGAAGTTGTGGAGGGCCTCACTAAGTAGAGAGAGAGAGAGCGAGAGAGCTGAGGCTGGCCGCGAACCCGGATCCTCCGGTCTCCGCCTCCCAAAGTACAGGGGTTTAAATATGTAGTTTAGGAAGTAAGATTTTGAAATTTCTCAATAGCTTCTGTTATTGAGACTCATAGAAAAGGTGGCTCTAAGATTATTCGTTTAAGGATGTGTAGGACCTGGGTAGAAAGAGAGATGGTATTCAAAATGAGGAATAACATGAGCAAAGGCACAAAGCAAAATGTATGCAGAGTACCAGTGGAAAACCTAGCTTGGCACACCTTCACAACAGCAAAAAAATCAAAGAAAAGGCCTAACGAACAAAAAGGGGCCAGATAATGAAGGGCCTTGGAAACCCTGGCGCTAGTTCTACAGGCAACAGAGAAACATTTTAAGATTCATTAATAAATAGAAAGATAATTCTGTAGCTTGGGAAAATTAGCTGGTATGTATAACTGAAGGGTAGCAGAAAGCAGGGAGATAAAAAGGGAGAGTATTCAGCAGACTGCTTCCTCCTCTCAAGTCTGCAGTTTCTATTTTGGGACTAATGTTCTTTTGCTTCAAACATTTTATAATTCCATAATATCAATTCATTCTAGGTAACCAAGACTCAAAACTCCCCATGTCTGATTCCTCCCTTTATTTTTCCTTGGACCGTCTGTTACCAATTCTAGGTTATTTTCCCCCAGAATGCTTGTACATCTGCATTCCCTTTCTATTTGTATGGTCAGTACCCTGATGTAGGTAGGGCCTCACTACTTTATATTTGGGTTTCTCCATTTCTCTGTCTCCAACTTTTCCTCCCTGCATTTCAACCTGCACATTGCTGCCCGATTAATCCTCAGGCACACTCCTACATACATCACCCCTTGCTCAGAAGTCTTTGAAGTTTTCTTTTTTTTTTTTGCGGTACTGGGGATTGAACCCAGGGGCATTCTACCTCCAAACTACACCCCCAGCCCTATTATTTATTCTTTATTTTGAAAAAGGGTCTCAGTAAGTTGTGGAGGGCCTCACTAAGTAGCTGAGGCTGGCTGCAAACCTGCGGTCCTCTTGTCTCAGCCTCCCAAGAACTGGGATTACAAGCGTGCACCACCACGCCAGGCTTTTGAAGGTTTCTTACTGCCTGAGAAACAAACAAACAAAACTGAATGCCTCAAATGGCTATAGAGGGTGGCAGGAAGCTGCCCTTGACATCATGCTCATCATTACCTCTGAAGAACCAGCTCAAATTCCACCTCCTCACTAATTCCCTGTCATTAGTCTAGACCAAACTAGTTTTGTCAACAGAAATTATAATGCATGCCACAGATGTACTTTTAAATTTTTTTCAGTCACACTGTAAAAACAGGTGAAACTAATTAACCCAATATACCAAAAATATTATTTCAGCATGTGATCATTAAAAATATTTTGCATTGTTTTGTATACTAAGTCTTCAAAATTCAGTATGCATATTTATAGCACATATCAACTCAACCTAACCACATTTCATGTGCTCAATACCTCATGTGGCTAGTGGCCACTATAATAGCATAGGTCTAGACTCTAAAATCAATGCTTTAGACCACACAGCATTGTGTTTTGCCACTCCTGAAGAGCAGGTTGGCACCACCCTGACTTTATGTACATGTCTCAGACTGGATTTTAATGGTATCATCAATCAACCCAGACTGGAAACTAGAGTCACGCTCTTAACAGCAAATTAGTGGCCACCAGCTGAATCCTAGTTGGCATTTACTTAGTCTGACATCCTTTACTGCCCTACTTCAGTGGGGGTACTCATTGCCTTACAAGATTATGATTTCTCTTTTAGCTTTCCTGATACTCCATACAAACACCCTCATGCCCACCCCTTGCACAAGCCAGCCACTGACTTCCTGCTACCTACTGAGTCTTATAAACTCCTTAGTTGGAAATCAAGATCATTCACAAACTCATCTTCACCTACCTCTTGCTTCTTCACCAACCACCTTGCACTGCCTGCTCAAACACATTTATTTCCCCACTCTCCCTAACTGTGCCCAAATTTCTCAACTTTTCATTCCTGTTTTACATCAAGGAGTGACCTCCTCCAGAACTTAGCAAATTCCTTTTGATCCTTCATGACCCTTCTCAAATATGTGCTTTTTTAAAGTTTTTTCACTGTCCCCAGGGAAAGTTGGTTATTTGTACTCAGCACAAAAGAGGCACATAGAATTTGGCAGCTCAATGTATACATGATGAGCAAAATATCTCCACTAGCAGGCAGTGCTCAAAGCAACATGTGTACTGAAGAGTTACCCCTCACCATGTACATTCCTCCAGGGCAGTGATTTTGACCAACACTACTTCATCTCAAATACATATCAGTTACTTGCTCTCTCAATAATGATCATGCATGCTGATGGCAACCAAGGGGAAGCCTGCAGAATCCAAGGGAAAAGAAAGGAGTCCGGATAGCCCTGGAGCTGAGTGGGAAAAGTCTCTTCCGGGTCATTCAAGCAAAGGAGCACTTTTTAAAAGGGTCAAAGGGGTTGTAAGATAAAAAATTAGGGGATGGCTAGGCGTGGTGGCACACGCCTGTAATCCCAGTACTTGGGAGGCTGAGACAGGAGGATTGCAGGTTCAAGACCAGCCTCAGAAACTTAGCGAGACTCTCAGCAACTTAGTGAGACCCTGCTTCAAAATAAAAATTTAAAAAAGGGGGAATGGGGGTGTAGCTCGGAGGTCTAATGCCCTTGCATCAATCCCCAGTAGCACAAAATAAGTTAAAAATTAGGAGATAAACATAACTGATGGCTCAGGTTTGCTTGGTCACAGGAGGCCAGA
>PVJS01062254.1:0-10779 GCA_004027185.1 Glis glis | reverse complement strand
TAGGCAGTTACCTCCTTCCGTGCTCACAGACGACAGGTGCCTCTACCTATGATAGGTTACAGGGGAGCGTGGTGACCCGACCCGTCGCGTGCCATTGGGCCACACCCTACTGATTGCAAGTTTCCTGTATTGCCTCTACTATAAAGGAGGGATTTGGCTTTCTAATAAACGAGATTGTGCCAGACATGACTCCCGGTCCGAGGTATGTGTTTTCGGGCCATCGGCATCTGTCCCCCCCCTTTCAGCATCGCATCACTCTCGGGCTGGCCCCAAGAGACTGATGCCCCGACACCTTCCAAGAACTGGGATTACAGGTGTGCACTGCCATGCCCAGTTCTATTCCTCTTCTTTATTTCCTGCCCCTTAACTCTATCTTGACACCAAATATAATACAGAAAACATAGAGATGTTTGGCGTATGACTTCTATGGCAGATTCTAGGAATCCCCCCACAATCTGTCTCCCAGTGTCCCTGAGAGGCCAAGGCAAGAGGATTTCAAGTTCAAGGACAGCCTCAGCAACTTAGCAAGACCCTGTTTCAAAATGAAAAGTGCTGAGAGTGTAACTCAGAGGCAGAATGCCCCTGGGTTCAATCCCCACAAACAAACAAAAAACACCCCAAAACAACAACACAGACCATTGACAACTTGCTGAGAAAATTCTATTGGCTTCTCCTGAGTCTTCTCAAACTCAGCATGTTGAAACTGAATTTACCATTCCATCCTCTCGGTCTTCTCTCTTCCTGTATTCTCTTGCCCAGTGAATGGCATCCTATGTTTTTTAGAAACTCACGTCAAGAAACTGGAAAATCATCTTAAGCATTAAGTCCTTTAGATGACTCCTTATCATCTATAGAATGGTCCCGAGGTCCTTAGTCTCCCAGGACTGTCTCCAGCCTATTTGAATAGCTTTACTCCCTGTCCTCATTCTCTCACACTTGATGCACGTGTACTGCTCACTGTCTTGATATCAACCAGATTTACCCATTTTGTCTTTTTACTTTATTCACCTTACTGTGGCTGTAAAAGCCTTCCCTTGTTCATTCTCCTAAATATCATCTCATCTGTATGTCATCTTCTCTCCTTCTCTGAATTCTTAGGAATAGCCAAGAGTTCCTCTTGTGCCACATGTTTAATGCATATGTCTTCCATTGGTTCTAAACATATTGAACTCGCATGTTTCCATGACTACCTTTCCCTATTAGACAATAAATGCCTTCAGGGATGAGGCTATGTGTCTTTCCTTTTTATCCTCGTCTGTGTCTTTGTTTTCATATTCCTAGTTCCATGAAGTGTGCTTGGCTTATGGAACTGCTCAAGTCAATCGAACTTTTATTGAAATGACTGATAGAAGGAAAAAGTGCAGTAGAGTTGAAACATTTTATGTTGTACAAAATGCTGATCCTTAGTATATGACACATTAGAAGAAACAGAGATAAGGAGATCATGTATTGTGTAAAAGAATTGCTCCTAGCTACACCAATGGACGGCTTTTCTGGAACCAATCTGGGTGTAGTGCGGCATCCGTCTAGCTTCTGCAGACTGCATTTGAGGGCTTGGTCAAAACAATTGTCATTTGCTAAATCCTCGTTCATTTTTATGACCCAACATTGTTTACATTGCTTTAGTTATTTTAGTCATGTTTTCACATACAGTCTTGCTATTACTATAAAATAAATCAACCCAGTGGGAATGAAGCAGGGATTGTGGGGTATGTGTGTTGGGAGGGACTGACAGGAAAAAAACTAAGATAAAGATGAATGCATTCAGTCACGTATTATGAATCCACAGTAACATTCCCATACAGCCAAAGCTGGCTTGCTGTGCATTCCATTCTCAGAATTATCTGCTCTAGTGAAATATCTAAGAAATGTAAATAGTGCCAGGTGTGACTGGGATTGGGATAGTGTTGCATAACGTCTCTTAATGCCTGTCCAATGGAGCAAGTCAGGCCCTAAATTTACGCTTTTCCTTAATCTTTAAAGTGGATTCCATTTACAGATAATTAGAGGTTATCGTGTCTATTTTTCTCAGATGTTTTCCCAGCTTGTGAAGACTATAGAATAGCACAAAGAGTTCCATCCATTTTCCTGCAAATGGTCTAATTTTGTTCTTCTTTATGGCTGAGTAAAATTCCATTGTGTGTATACACCAAAGTTTTGTGATCCATTCATCCAGTGATGGATTTCTAGGCTGGTTCCATAATTTGGCTATTGTAAATTGTGCTCTGTGAACATGAATATGCATGTCTGATTATAATACTCCGATTTTACTTCCTTTGGGAAGATGCCCAGGGGTGCTATTGCTGGGTCATATGGTGGTTCCATTCCCAATCTTCTGAGAAACCTCCACACTGATTTCCAAAGCGGTTGTACTAGTTTGCAGGAACTTGAGAATATTATACTAAGTAAGCACACCCAGTCTCAAAGAACAAATAGATGTATGTTTTCTCTTATATGTGGAAGCTAGAGAGATATTTAGCAATAAGGGCAACATCAGATAGATGAGCAGAGACTCCAAGGGAATGATGGAGGATGATTAGGGAAGGGGGGTGAGGAGATCATAAAGAATGCAATAGTAGAAATAATGCTATGAACGTACACAAAATTGCCAATTCCAATCTCAAAGACCTGGGGGGTGAGGGGAGGGGACCCAGTGGGGAGGGCAGCAAAAGTTGTATGCATGTATTTTTCTAACATACTGTACCCTATTATGATGTAAAAATACAATGCATCCAATTAAAGATATTACTTAAAAAAAAAGAATAGCACAAAGAAACAAAGGCAGATATAGTAATACTGTGTGCCCACTTTCTTTATTTCTTTCCAGGCTTGAAATACAGTTAAGGCTCAGATTCTGAGAACTTCAGAGCCAAGTCCTGGTGTCAGCTCTGGAATGAAAGGCTTTACCTGTGAGTTGTAGAAAAGGGAGAACCTCAGCTTCTAGGCCATTATTTATGGGATAAAAATTAAACCATCGGGAACACTGAAAGCAAAACAGAGGCAGTAAGGTAGAGCAGAACAAAATAGACTCGATGTCTTATTTTTGAAACACTTTAATATTTGGGCTTGAAAACCTGTGTTTGTGGGAAAATGCTGCCTGCATTTAATTCAGGCAGATGTATTTCAGATAGACATATGTACTGAAGGATGGCAGATGTGTTTGATGATGCCAGATGTACAAATGGAGCCAGATGTGTATGTCTTCCTAACCAAAGACTTGAAGAAGTGAGAGGTGAAAGTAAATAATGTGTAAATGTGATGGTGGCCAAGGTGCCACCAATATGTATACATAGGGGAAATACAGCTGCTCTTTGAGTACTAGACCACATGATCCACAAGTACTAGATAAAATATACAAGGCCACTTAAAAAGACTAAATAGTGCTTGGGTTTAACAATACTGGATTACTGTCAAATTGGAGCTACCTAACCACTGCCTTTTTATGATTTTATTATGAAATCTTAGATTCCTCTTCTATGTCTGGTACTAATAGTAGTTGTAAATTGCTACTTCTTTTGCTAAACTTATTTTGTTTTATTTTTTTTGGTACTGGGGATTGAGCCCAGTGGCATTCTACTTCTGAGCTACACCCCCCAGCACTATTTTATTTTTAATTTTAAGCAGGGTCTTTCTTGGTTGCTGAGAGTCTAAGTTGCTGAGGCTGCTTTCAAACCTGCAATCCTACTGTGTCAGCCTCCCAAGTACTGGGATTACAGATATGCACCACTGCACCTGGTGAACATTATTTTATTTTAATGAGCAACATTTTATGACTGTTTGCAAAATTTAAAGATGAATTTTCAAACCTAATTACCTATCTATTTTCATATTAAACCAGCAACCATTAGTATCAAGAACAGCAACAACAGAAACTGTGCAGTCCACGTTTTCATCCTGCTCTATGTCCTTGTTCTTTTTGCAGAAGTGAAGATCTGATAAATTTTTCACACACGATAAGTAATGCAGGGACAAAAAAGATAAGTTAATTTATATGTACAAGCCCATGAATGAGTCATATGCGATGTCTCCTGCCACCACCAAACCTCACTTCTCACCCTGACAATTGGAGGGAAGAAACAGCATAAAAAACTGACCATTTAGAAATGCAGAAATGGTACTCTTTAAAACCAGGAATGAGCCGGGCGTGGTGGCGCACGCTTGTAATCCCAATACTTGGAAGGCTGAGACCAGAGGATCCGGGTTCATGGCCAGCCTCAGCTACTTAGTGAGGCTCTCTGCAACTTAGTGAGACCCTGTTTGAAAATCAAGAATAAAAAATAGGGCTGGGGGTATAGCTCAGAGGTAGAATGCCCCTGGATTCCATCCACAGTACTGCAAAAAAAAAAAAAAAACAGGAATGATCACACTTTTACAAAATGGTAAGGTAACAATTTGCCAAGTAATCAAGACCAAACTTGCTTCTCACTACCCCTCTCATATTCCCCAATGACTGTGATCCTTATAATAACTCAGGAAAAGCTGGAGGGATTTGTGACCTGATTTCAGAATATGTCTGACAGAAATATGATTCTTTTCCTTATACAAAATGATACATAAGTGTGTATAAATAAAGACATGCTTTCTTGGAATTGAACATGAGAATTCATCAGCATATCATATGTGTTGCTACACTGGTGGAGTTGTTCGTTAAAACATGAAGTTTGTATTATTATTATATCTGTTATATTTCTTTGAAATGAGTTTCAGAACAAAATAATTGGCCTTTCAAAAGAAGTGTGTGAGACCGGGCTCGGTGGTGCACACCTGTAATGCCAGTACTTGGGAGGCTGAGATAGGAGGATCATAGGTTCGTGGCCAGCCTCAGCAACTTAGTGAGACCCTATTTCGAAATAAAAAATAAAATAGGGCTGGGGGTATAACTTGGAGGTAGAATGTCCCTGGGTTCAACGCCTACTACCACATACACACACACACACAGTAATGTGGCCAGGAGAATATGGGACATAGATTGGTGATTTTTTCTTTTGTGATTTTGTGGATTGAACCCAGGGACATTCTGTCTCCAAGCTACACCCCCAGCCCTCTTTATATTTTGTTTTTGAAATAGTGTCTTCCTAGTTTGCCGAGAGTCTTGCTATGTTGCTGAAGCTTTTCTGGGACTTGCAATCCTCCTTCTCAGCCTCCAAGTACTGGTATTACAGGTGTGCACTACCATGCCCAGCCTGTGGTTTCCCATTAGGCAAATCCAATGTGGCAAGCCTGGCTCCTGCCTGCAGAGATTCTGGGGGTCAGTTGTTCTGGGCCAGGACTCTAGCATCAGCATTTATTCAAGGTTACTCAGGTGACTCTAACGTGCAGCCAAGTTAACAAACCCCAGAAGAGATGAACCAAGAAGCAGAAATACAATGTGCTGCCACTACGGTAACGAAGTAGTTTTCTGTAACGAAGTAGTTTTCTGTGACAAGATCGACCTAACTGGGCATCTGAGTTTAGTTTCATAAACTGTTCAAAATCACTTACTTTATTCTTCCTTCTGTTCTAACCAAGCATACTTTCAGTTATAACGTGGCATCCCGTGTCAATTTGACTACGGAGTAAGAATGGGTTGCTCCTATTAACACCAGAGTTTCAGTTTATGAGATAATTACATGTTCATTGCATATGAATCAATAAAATGGCTTCTTAAATTAACTTTAGTCTCTTCTAAGATTGATTGCTAGAATGAATCTCCCAATCTGCTTAATTCTAAAGCCTTGAAAACCTTAGGTGGCCACACTGTACACCAGATACAAACTGCAAGAATTGAACTGAGGAGTCACACTGTGCGAGTGAGCACTTGGGCTTTCTCGTAACCACACAGCCATTGGAACACTACTTGGCATTCTGTTGGAATATGTCATCTCAACATATAATATGTGGACCCAACATTTTTTGACAACTCTTTTAGAATTTGGCAAATTTTATAAACTTTCTGGATGGAGTTACTGGACCAGAAGTGAATTCAAACATTTTCCCAAGAAACTTTCTGCTTTCAAGTCATTGCGACCTTATATCTTAGCTTGTGCCACCATTTAGGATAAAGTGAAATAGTCATGATACTGAGCAAGCTCTGAGGCTGCATGATCTCACACCTGCCTATTATTCTCTCTGAGCATCAGTTTTCTTTAATGCAAAATAAGAGGGTAGGGAAATATGGAAATATCTCTAGATTCTTTCTAGCTCTTGAATAATATATATATATATATATATATATATATGCAATTATAGCTTATTTTTTAAAAAATAAATTTTATATTTTATAACCCTTATATGTTTTATAGAAAAATTAAGATGATAGTACATAATGTTCACATATCATTAACATCTCACATCAATTTATTCACTTACTACAATTAATGAACTAACACTGACACCTTAGAGTTGACCCAACTCAATACTTTATTCAGATTTGCTAAATTTTTACCTAATATTGTTTTTCTGTTCTGAGTTTCCCTCCAAGATAACATATTACATCTAGGAGTTATGTCTCTTTAGGTTCCTCTTGGTTGTGACATTTCTTGCTTTTCCTTGTTCTCCCTGACCTTGATGATTGAGAGGTTACTGGTCAAGCATTTTTTAGAATATCCCTCAATTTTGCTTTATGTTTTTCTCATGATTAGACTAGGCTAGTGTTTTTTTTTTTTTTTTTTTTTGGCGGTACCAGGGATTGAACCCAGGGGCGTTCTACCTCTGAGCTACACCCCCGGCCCTATTTTTTATCCTTTATTTTGAAACCGGGTCTCAGGAAGTTGTGGAGGGCCTCACTAAGTAGCTGAGGCTGGCTGCGAACCCAGATCCTCTGGTCTCCGCCTCCCAAGTACTGGGATTACAAGCGTGCGCCACCACACCCGGCCGGCTAGTGGGTTTTGAATGAAGATCACAAGAGCAGAGCCATTTTTATTACATCCTGTCAAGGGTACATACTCTCAGCACAACTTATCACTGCTGCTGTTGACCTTGGTCACCTAGCTAAGTTGGGTTTGTCAATGGCTTCTCCGCCCTAAAGTTACTCTTTCCTGCCTCTGCTTATACTATCTGCACTTTATCAAAGGAAGGGATTGTCAACAACACATACTTAAGGATGGGGAGTTAAGCCCTGCCTTCTGGAGTGTGGAGTAACTATAAAAATTGTACAGAATTTTACTGTAAGGGAGATTTGTCTTTATCCCCATTAAGTCATTTATTTATATCATATTGGACTCATGGATATTTATTTTATGCTTTTAGTCATAATCCAGTATTATGCTATTTAATTGCTCAAGTTTTTCCATCTTTGTCAGCCTGGAGCTCTTTCAGTTTGCTTTTGTGTCCCTTTCTTTCTGTGTCCTATTTATTTTTTTTAGTCCAGGGGCATTCTACCTCTAAGCTACATCCCCAACACTTTTTACTTTTGTTTTGAAACAGGATCTTGCTAGGTTGCTGAGAGTCCTGCTATGTTGCTGAGGCTGTTCTCGAACCTGCAGTCCTCCTGTCTCAGCCTCCCAAGTATGGGATTATGAACATATACCACCATGCTCCACCTTCTTTTTCTTTTTTCTTTTTTGTGGTGTTGGGGATCTAATCCTAATTAATGGTAGGCACATGCTCTGCCACGGATCCACACCCCTAGCCCAATGTCTTCATCGCTAATCATTTTGTGTATGTGCATGCGTATGTTTAGTCTTAAGACTACAATCTGCTCCAGGACATTCTTATCTATTTCCAGCCCCTGTTTTAGAATCAAACATTTCTCCAAGGATCTCTGGTTATGCTCTTAACCGTCAAGATCTGAGTTCTAGATGAATTCCTTTCTGCTGGGGTGCCACTGCTTTTCTGTACACTCAGCTGACAGACCAAGGAAATGTGTTTGTGTATACTAACATGCATATGTACAAATATCTATAAATATTCCTACCTGTAGCCATCTGTACCTGTATTATGCTAGATGTAAATTCATAATGATGTCTCTGACTCTAATCCCTCACAACATAGATCACTCTAGACTTTTCCACTTGCTTCTCTCTAACCTCCACTCCACAGTGAGAATCCTGGCTCCCACCATCTGCCATCCGTTAATTGTACAATTAACGGCATGCACATACAGAAGTACCAGAGCTATTAACCCATACCCCCACGAGAAACAATTTCATCAACTAGAGTACAGTGCTTATGTGTAAATTCTTTTGCCATTAGACTTACAGACTGCTCATTTCCAAAGTCACTTAGATGAGCACCTTCCCCATCTCACTCCTATCTCTTCAGTGAGGCTGTTTCAAATATTTGCAAGGCTATTCCATTGTGTTTTGTGACACTCTGCATTGCATCTCAGGATCCTGTGGCTTCCTAAATATTTTTTAATTTGCATACATCAAGGTATAGTCTTTTTGATGTGAAGAAGATAGTGTATTTTGATCACTACATTTGTGGACTATTAACTGCATTTTAATGATTCATCAGTAAATAAAAACCCTGTACATAAAAACCTTTGATATATGGTCTGGTGGCTTTCCAGAAATTAATGCTTTCTAAAAATGCAGTCTGAAAAACAATATATAGTATATATGTGTAGGAATGTTTATATAGGTACACACACACACACACACACACACACACACTTGCTGCTTCACAGTCCATTACCAGGGTTCTTGGTTATTTGCAACAGATCAGTGGTGTTAACAAGTGACCATTAAATAGAGTTTGGGAAAAAAGAAATACTTTTGAAAATAAAATTATGAACATTAGAATAGTGTTTATTCTTTATTTATTTTTAAATTAGTTAAACATTTCTAACATTTATAAGTAGAAGGAAAGGACAATAATTCCCCAGTTTTGTGCATACTAACATGCATATTTACAAACCACTGAAATTTTACCGTTATCCCAATTTTGCCCTAAATTTGTTTTATCATTACTTTTCCTACGAAAATTGTTTTCTTATGTGTTTTGAAGCAAACACCAGATAAAAAGACATCATCATATCTACCAAAGTCAACAATAATCTCTTAATGTCATTTAATAGTACCTTAACTACTTTGATTGTCTAAAAAGTATTTTTATAGATGGGCATGGCGAATCATACCTGTAATCCTTGGGAGGCTGAGACAGGAGGATCACAGATTCAAGGACGGTCTCAGCAACTTAGACCCTGTTTAAAAATAAAAAATAAAAAGGGCTGGGGTGTAGCAGAAGGCAGAAGGCCCCTGAGTTTAATCCCCAGTACCAAAAAAATATATATATATTATATTATATAAATAAATATAAAATATAAATAAATGTATATAAATATATATTTAATTTATATATTTATTGAATTTATATTTATTTAATATATTTATATTTATTTAATTTATATATTTAATTTATTTTAATTTTAATTGTTGTACATTTACATATTTACATACAAATATAAATAAATAAATATATATGTATATATATATTACACCTAGTTTGTCTGGATTCTGTGACAAACAAGGTTCCATCACATTTGTTTGTGGCCACGTTTTATTTCTTTAATCGAGCACATATCCTTCGCACTTTCTCAGGCCACAGACTTGACACCGAATGGATCCTCATGGAGCACAGTGCATCGCATGGTGCAGTTGTCTGTTGGCTTTTCGGGTCATTTAACGTGTCCCTTTTATGTCCTGGGTGGTGATACTTGGGAGTCAGCTCTTGGTCAGACTCAGATTCAGCTTTTGGAGGGGTGCTCTTCATGGTTGCTGTGTGTTGTTCACATTGCATTACACGGGGGAGCGAAACATACCTGACTTCTCTTACCTTTCCTGATGCTAAGATTGATCAGCGGGTTCATGTGATAGCAATTTGATCACTGAACTGTATTTCTCCTTAAGCTTTCATCTGAGGGTTTCACCCAGTGATGATTATTGTTTGAGTTAGTTATTTCACGGGGCATTACAAAATGGTGATTTTCTGATTCTGTCCTTCTTTCCACATTTAGTAACTAGAATTTCTATTTAAAGAACAATTCCCTATGACTATTTGATTATCTTGCATTACTTTTTTTGCAACTTTCTCGATCTAACTTAATGATGTATCAACGATAATAAAATAGTTCATTAAATAATGACCCGGCATACTAAAATAATCTCATGTAACACCAATGTATGGATTCACAAACTTGGGTACACTGTGCCCTGTTGATGTACAACAATGCAGTAATCTGTAAAGTATACAATATGATATACAGTAACTTTTTATATACTAAATGTATAAAATTTATATTCATGTGAACTTTAAAAACATTTTAATCATCAGTGACAAATTATAGCAAATATAGCACATCATTTCCTAATTTTTTAGTATCATCTACAATATTGAGGTTATGGAAATACTAACAGAAAAGGCAAAATTAATACTAAACTCTTTTATTTCAATTGCCAATATTTAGAGAAAGGAACTGACATTCTAATTTCTTTATGACTCATTGAGATGACTGTTATATATGTATGCAGGTATATATGTATTTGTTTTTCTTAATTTATTATACTATCACTTGTTAGTTTAGATTAAAACCATGTTTTAAAAATATCTTGTGCATTTCAATAAATTTCCATACATTTTTATTATCGATGCTTAGAATAAAGATGCCTCTTTTTTTTTTTTTTTTGCGGTACCAGGGATTGAACGCAGGGGCGTTCTACCTCCGGGCTACGCCCCCAGCCCTATTTTTTATGCTTTATTTTGAAACCGGGTCTCACGAAGTTGCGGAGGGCCTCACTAGGTAGAAAGAGAGAGAGAGAGAGAGAGAGAGAGAGGGAGAGAGAGAGAGAGAGAGAGAGA
>PVJS01062253.1:0-10778 GCA_004027185.1 Glis glis | reverse complement strand
TAGAATGGCAATCATTAAGAAGTCAAACAACAACAAATGTTGGCGAGGATGTGGGGAAATTGGGACTCTTCTACACTGTTGGTGGGATTGCAAACTAGTTCAACCACTATGGAGATCAGTGTGGAGATTCCTCAGAAAACTGGGAATGGATCCACCATATGATCCGGCTATACCACTACTGGGTATCATACCAAAGGGACTGAAACCAGAGAACTACAGTAATATAAGCATACCCATGTTCATAGCAGCACAATTCACAGTGGCCAAATTATGGAACCAACCTAGGTGTCCATCAACAGATGAGTAGATTACAAAATTGTGGGAAATACACACAATGGAATTCTACTCAGCAATAAAGAAGAACAAAATAACATCACTTGCAAGAAAATGAAAGGACCTGGAGAACATTATGTTAAGCGAGATCAGCCAATCACAAAAAAAAGGGACATATGTTTTCATTAATATGTGCAACCTAGGGAGTAGTGGGGACACACAAGGGACTCCGGTTGATAATAGAGAACCCTCAGTGGGGCAAGGGAAGTGGTACAAGGGAAGGGGGAGGGCAAGAAAGAAGTGAATCAGTGGAATTACTATCATAAATAATGTGTACATGTGAGAATATACCAACATCATTCTCGGTACTTCATATGGGGGGGAGAGGGAGAGGGGACACTAAGAGCTGTGTGCATGTATGTTAACATCAAATGGATATTCATTGTGATGTGAGACTCCAATGCACCAATAAAAGCATGTTGAAAAATAAAATAAAATTATTTTTATTATATTCTCAATTTTTTACTAGTTTTAACTTTTTACTATAGTTTTAACAGGGTAGAAGCAGAGAATGAAATTATATTTGACTAATGAATTCATCATCACCAGATTCTAAAGTACATGCTGAACACTGTACAAATAAGGTTAAACACTGACCTAATGTAAGAAAGTTTTAACTTGAGCTGGGCATAGTGGCACACACCTGTAATCCCAGTATTTGAGAGAATGAGACCAGAGGATCGAAGGTTCAAGGCCAGCCTTGGCAACTTAGCAAGGCCCTCAGCAACTTAGTGAGAGTCTGTTTCAAAATAAAAAGTAAAGTAGGACTCAGGGTATGGCAAGAGGCAGAACATCCCTGGGTTCAATCCCCAGTACCACAAAAATAAACGAATGCATGAAGGAACGAATGAATGAACAAACGAAGGTGGGGGGGGGTAGCCGGCCGGGTGTGGTGGTGCACACCTGTAATACCAGTACTTGGGAGGCTGAGACAGGAAGATCGCAGGTACAAAGCCAGCCTCAGCAATTTAGCGAGGCCCTCAGCAACTTAGTGAGACCCTATTTCCAAATAAGAAATAAAATCGGGCTGGGGGTGTAACTTAGAGGTAGAATGCCTCTGGGTTCAATCCCCAGTACCAAAAAAATGAAATCATTTTCAGATCTTTATTTACCAATTTAAAAATATGAATAAATTAAAGCCATTATACATGTTATACACCAGACTAGAAGCAACACACGTGATCTTGAAACACTTCTTGAAAATCACATTTTTCATGTCAGGGATGTGTTTCCTCTTTGATTTACTGTTTTATTTCCAAAGTGATTCTTTTCCTTTTAAAACTTATTCATTTTTTTTATCACAACCTCAAGCAATGTAACACAGCGATGAACTTCTGAAAGAAACTATCAGCTTAGCATGCATCAATCAGAAATGGGATGACACAAAAGTATGCAGTAAAAAACAAAAATAGAAATTACCCTAGACTTACAAATATTATTATGGCTTTAACCATAAAATCTGAGAAAATCTTTTAAGTATAGAGTATGGAAAAGTTTTATGATATCATATCAATATGCCACCTTACCACATACCTGAGCTTTCAGTCTGTTTTTAAATGTTTCTTAGTTACGATTTTTAATCAAGTCAAGGCCATAGGCAGCCAACCATACAAGCTCAAAATGGGGCTTTGGTCACTGCCTCCTAGAAGAGGCTTTTCCTAATCCTTTCAAACAAGTATTTTTTAAATCTCAACACAAAATACTTCTAAGTAGATGCTTGGCTGCTTTTAACAGTATCTAAGTAAACTTGGGGCATTAGCCACTCCTAGTAAACACTGGCACTTAAGATTCTTGCTGTAACAGGACAGCTATACAGCTTTTACAAAGCTCTCAAAAATTCTAATTAGCTTTCATCTATATCACAACTATGAGTCTCTATTAGTACCAACAGTTAGAGAGGCAACTCATTATGAGGGAAAAAAAAACACTAGGTTAGCAGGTACATCTTTGTAAACCAAGAACTGCACAAATGGACACCTTAAAGGCAGAGATCAGGTCTTATTATCCTTTGCAAATATATATACAACCAATGCTGAACTTCACACCAACTTAATGAATATTGTCAGGATGGCTTCTAGGTAACACAAATGGAAGTGCTGAAAAATGTTACATATGAAAAAGATAAAGTTAAGTCATTCAAATCTTCACCTTTGTTTGGACTATGATGTAAATTGTGACAATATTAAAAAACAACAACATGGCAGACTAATTTGGGAATCACTTTCTTCCCATAAGCAGTGTAAAGGTTCTGACTACTCAGGGTTTCCTAATGTACACCATTTCCCAAATTCAATCGGCTGTTCCTCATAAAAGTTCTGAAGTTAAAATGACTTAGGCAAACTATGTAAAACAAAGTTAAAAAGGTTTCTGTCTCAGAACTTTTTTAAACTTTTTCTATAGCCGGGCGTGGTGGCGCATGCTTGTAATCCCAGTACTTGGGAGGCTGAGACAGGAGGATCCAGGTTCGCGGCCAGCCTCAGCTACTTAGTGAGACCCTGTTTCAAAATAAAGATTAAAAAATAGGGCTGGGGATGTAGCCCGGAGGTAGAATGCCTCTGGGTTCAATCCTTGGTACTGCCAGAAAAAAAATAAATAAATAAATAAACTTTTTCTATGACAATGTGTTTTGTAATATCCAAAGAGGGGTGCAAGAAGCATTATTGTCCAACCCATTATATTTCTTGATATATAGTTTAGGAAATACTAGGACACTATTAATTTTCTTTATATTCACTGCAAGACGACAGTATGCATCTATGAGTGCTGCATAATCTTTAGTCCATAAAAGGCCCTAAATGAACACATCAATAATGATTTTAATCTTCTATGTTAAAATCTAGATCATTTCTGACTTTCAGATCGGAGCTATACAAATATAAAAATAAAATATAACTACTTTGTAATATTTGATATTAGAAATAAGAATGGACATTAACTTAATATTTACCCAAAAACAGTTAATAACAGCAAAATGTTCCAATGCATAATCTTATCCTAAAAGTCACAGAGAAACAGATATCTTCAATGCTGATATAATTTAATATCAATAGGTTATAAATGTTTGTTAATGTTAAAATAAAGTTACTTACATTCTTGTATGAGTACAGCCACACACTTCAATTATACTTAACCAAAAAAAAAAATGGCATTTTATCATAAGGCTAGGTAGAATAGAACAGGGCTATTTATCATAAGGCTAGGTAGAATAGATCAGGACCAGCGACAGTGGCACATGCCTGTAATCTCAGCCACTCTGGAGGATGAGACTGGAGGACAGCAAGTTCAAGGCCAGCCTGGGCAACTTAGCAAGACCCTGTCTCAAAATAAAAAGGGTTGGAGACATAGCTCAGTGGTAGAGTACCCCTGGGTTCAATCCCCAGTATGGAAAAAAAAGGGGGAGGGGAGGAGAAGCAACTATAGATCACCAGAAAAGGAAAAACCCTAAACTAGCTTTCCCTTTTTGACAAAATAAGCTATTATGATGATGTCCAGTTTTTGTAGATGATAAAACAGACTCAGAGAGGTTAAGTAACTTGGCTAGATCACCTTGCCAAAAGGAAAAGGAATCAGTCTAACTCCAAAGCCCCTGCTCTTTACTTGTCTTTAAACAATCAAGTTGAACTGTCCTCTAGTATTATCTGAGATCATCACACCCAGAATAAAAGTTTATGGTAATCACAGACTTCTAATTGTTCACATGGTGCTGAAATAGCACCAATTATATATCATTTTCTCCTTAATTAAAAAAACATTTTTTCTGGTTTCCTTACTGTATATATAAACAGGTACTGGCACATGAAACACACAGCTTCACACATGCAGTATTATACGGAATAGTAATGTTCCCACACTAGTCAAAAGTCTAAAATCAACTGCTCAACTGCTTAGCTAAAACAGTGTTACCTCGGGGGAAAAACAATACTTAACACTACAATGGTTTCTAAAATTGCATGAAGCCATTACCTTTTCCTCTTAAACATCACAAAGTAATGAATGAAATCTTTTCAGACAGACACACAATAGTTTTTGCAACATGTTACAATATAGTAACTGAAACTACAAAAGATTAGTGAGAATTGCTGTACTTAATGTGAATGCCTATATTTGAAAAGCAAGAATTAGAACAAGAAAATATCATACATAGAGACTTAATGGCAATTTCAAGGGCTTTAGGAGTTGATGGCACAGGTTCACTATTAGTGTACTTCTTAGATGTAATTCAATCAGCAGCATCACTTTTATGCTACTCCATCATGATTAAGTTTTACCTTTTAGGTTGCATGACTTTCACACAGAAATCAAGTCAACAATCACTATTGACTTATTCAGATTTAGATTCTCTTTCCAAACCACACAATATCCCAAAGTTTCAAAATTTCTCTCTAACCCTGATACTGAGAGAGTTACAATATGAGGAGTGACCTTATACTGAAAGAGCAGTTTCCAAAGAGTATCCTATGGAACACTGGTTGCAATCCATCCTCCAAATACTCTGCAAAAAGATGACTTTATAATCAGATAAACTCCATAAATTATAGGATAAACTGCAATTTTTAATGTTAAATTTTGTTTAAAATAGTTTCCCAAGTTTATCTACCTACATAAACATCCCCCAGCACAACACACACACACACACACACACACACACACACACACACACACACCCTATTAATATCCCAGGGATTTACAGAACACATTTTGAAACTAGGGAGGAAGAGCTAGATGAAGAAGTCCTACTCACAAAATAGAAGCAAACACTTCAGTGAAGAAGAATCAAGGAGCAAATTGTGGGACTGCAAATGGGGAGCTAGGTCTTCGGCCTACTGTTACCATGAAAGCCAAAGTGCAGCTACTCTCCAACAGTGGCAGATAAAGGAACACTAGAATGGGGAGGACAGGCTAGCCAACAGAAAACTAACCACTCTCTACCTACTGACCTGGGAAAAGAAGTAGAAATTACAAAGAAGCAGTGTGGAGAAGCCGGCTAGGAAGAACAATCCTGAGGCTCTGGTAACCTTCAACAGGGAAGAAAAGGAAATCCCCTCCATCTGGAAAGCAGTTTTATGCTCAGTGACAATGGAGGACAGCCATTCTAATGTCTGGAATAACATATATTTACAGTGTGGGTTATTAAAAAAATCAATATGGAAAGAACGTCTTGATTCATCAAGATGCAGCAAAAGTAGCTGAGCAATTCATGGTCTCCCATCCTTAAAACATGAAGTCACTCTCGCTGGCAGTTCCGTGAGTAATAAGAATTAGGAAACAGGGAACTAACAACCCCTCACCGGTATCCATCTGAGAGTTCATGTGGAGTAATGGAAGACAGACCAAGAAACTATTGCTATGGTCATCCCTCGAGTTTAACAAAGTTAGTACCTCTGACGACCAATGAAAGTCAACACTCAACCAAAATCAGAAAGAAAAGTAACAGAGAGGCAATGAATCATCAAAGAAAATACAAAAAAAAGTTAATTCTTCTATCTACTAAATTCTTCTAAATTAAAAATACCCAATCATTCACAGGTTAGACTGAAGTAGCAGCTCAGGAACACAATGCATTAATTCTTTCTCGTTCTCTCTCCCTCCCATTCTCCCCTTTACTCCTGTTCCCCTTTCCTTTTCCCTCCCTCCCCTTTTCTGTCTTCCCTTCTCCTTCCTCCTCCTGTCTCAAGTTACCTTGTCCCTACCTACTACACTCCTTCCCGTCATTAAATTTCCTAATCCATCATGTGTCCTTTATAAAAAAAGGAGCGATATATTTTTGCTGTTAAATAGTAAACGTATTATAGCTTCATCTACACTAATATATTTCAAACTCTTATCTCAGTCTACTGTAAGAAATAAAGAATAAAACAAGAAAACACAAATGTTCTGCCAAACAGTACTTATTCTTTCTCTATGTGATGAGCCTGATTTTTCCATTCTAGCCTATTTAATTTTTAAAATGTTGACAAGACTTAGTAAATTGATTTTAAAACCTATCATGATCAGCAGGATAAAAACAATGAGCTTCCTACACACAAACTGGCAATAAGTATAACAAAAGAGAAAACATTTTGGAAAAAATTATTTGACCGCCATAGAAGAGTAATACAATAAAACACTAACTTGTGACAAGTTCGGTTCCCTGAGCTTATTATCTAATAATAGTCTAGTACTAAGATTTATAAAATATTTCATAAAATTTCCAACATACTATGGTATTTGTTTATATACTGCTATGGTATTTCCATATTCCATATGAAATAACTATATTTCTAAAATTCTTAAAGTATCAGTCCTGACATCCTGTTCTCACTCATAAAGCAATATTCTCTAAAAAAGTAATGTTCCTTAAAACTATTAGTAATCAGTATCTCAATTGTTGCAGTAACAATATCATTAGCAACTACCTCTAAGTTGTGATATTAGAGAGAAAAAAATAAAAGCAAGAGATGGAATAATAATAGCCACCCAACACTTACTGAACCTGTTCTTACCATATGCCAGAACCATGTGAGATAAAAAGTTGTATTCCCTCTTAGAATAGAATACTTGGTAATAATACCAAGTAGTACTTGGTAATAAAGGAAACAAGTGCCCAACCTATATTTCTGAAAACATTTATGATGATCCTAATTAAGAATTTACCGCTGGGTATGGTGGCACGTGCCTGTAATCCCAGTACTTGGGAGGCTGAGACAGGAGGATCACAGGTTCAAAGCCAGCCTGGGCAAATTAGCAAGACCCTGTCTCAAAAGAAAAAAAAAGGGGGGGAGGCTGGGGGTGTAGCTCAGTGGTACAGCACCTCTGAGTTCAATCCCTATCTATTACCACCACCAAAAAAAAAGAATTTACATAAAATAAATTTAATCATTTGTATCCGATGAACATTTGATAATTTGGTATGGTTAATAAATTTTACCCAGGAAAAGCTAACAGTGAGAATAAGCAGACGTGAAGAACAAAGTATACTAACAATGATCCAGATCTTTCTAAACAAGCCATCATCACCTCATCCAATTAACCCACATGTGAAAAATGTGAATAAGCTTTAAAACTAATAAAAGGAAATGTTTACACCATAGTACTTGATGTGCCCTAATAACAAATTAGACTATTATTTATGTATAGCATATATAAGATCTAAATAAGCTGTAAAATTTGTTTAATGATAACTTACATGAAATATTACAAAGTCAAGATCAGAAAGTTACAGAGCCTTACAAATTTCTTTCACAGTGAGTAATATTATCTTACATCTATTTTAAGTAAATTGATAAAAGAATTCCCTAAAATTCCAATTTCACATTTCAAAGCAGAGGACAGCCAGTTCAATTAATAATGAGCTCGTTTAGTCATTAACTAGCAAGTTAATTTATGATGTAAAAATTATTTTTACTTCTACAACTTTACTGTAACTTATTCTAGAGTTATACTACTGACAACAAAACTATTATATAAACAAACATACAAACCATAATCCCTTCAAAATCTCTTCAAAATAAAAAAAAACAAAGGAAACAAAAACATTGTCTTTCAAATCATATTGCCTATAACTGGAAAATAATACATATTATTAAACTTAAAAGCGATCTGTGAGCCGGGCATGGTGGCGCACACCTATAATCCCAGTACTTGGGAGACTGGGACAGGAGGATCACAGGTTCAAGGCCAGACTCAACAATGTAGACAGACTCTCAGCAACCTAGCAAGACCCTGTTTCAAAATAAAAAATAAGCCAGGCATGGTGGCACACACTTGTCATCCCAGTACTTAAGAGGCCCAGAAAGGAGGACCGCCACCAGTTCGCGGCCAGTCTCAACTACTTAGTGCGGCCCTCCACAACTTAGTGAGACCCTGTTTCAAAATAAAAAATAGGGCTGGGCGTATAGCTTAAGAGGTAGAACGCCCCTGGGTTCAATCCCCAGTACCACAAACACACACAAAAAGTGATCTGTGGTCTTACGGTGCTTTTATACCCCCTTCCCTAGTACTCTTGGGCTTAATTCCCTCTTCCTCTCTCCTGCTCTATTTATTTCCTCCCTCAAGCCATCAGCACCAAAAGAAAGGAATGCTATCAATGAAAAGCAGCATATCTGACTTTTGGGTTTTCAGTTTTCTTATTGTCATGATACTATTACGAACAAAACATTCACTGAACCAATATAAAAGTGAAATGGACTACAACTAGGAAATAAAAATGAAAGTGATGGAAATGAAGCAATTACAATTAGAATTTAGGCTCACTCCATTTTTTAAAAGTAACCTGTCATCAGCATAAAAATGAGTATGTACTTATGATACATCTCCTAACAGCTTTTCCATTCTCAACTTTCTAACCCTAACCCTAACCTCATACTCCAAAGAGCATTTGCCTAGCATATGCAAGGCCTTAGGTGGTACTCTCAGCACCACAAAAAAAAAAGGAAAAAAATTCTATTCTCTTGTTCTCTAAGTACTGAAAAACAGTACGAGTTAAAGAGACTGTACATTTTTGTTATGCCATATATCAAAGTTCTAAATAGATAAGATGTGAAGGGTAGGACTAGAAGGCAATGGAGGATATGGTTTTCTCTAATAAATTATATTTTAAGTTATATTTACCACTGGCATATGTAGTTTTCCCACTGTTTTGCAAATAAAGAAAGGATATTAAATGATGATTATAATCACAGACTAGTATCACTATGGAATCATAACTTAAGAAATCAAACTCCAACTCTAAAAGTACCAAAACTTTTGAAGTCTTCAAAAGAAAACCTTACAATGTAATCCCAGTACTTGGGAGGATGACACAGGAGGATCACAGGTTCGAGGACAGCCTCAGTAAGTAGTGAGACTCTCATCAACCTAGTGAGACCCTGATTCAAAATAAAAATAAAATAGGGCTGGAGGTAGAATGCCCCTGGGCTCGATCCCCAGTACCACACACACAAAAAAAAGAAAACACTACAGAATCTCAAAATTTATGAAAAATGGGGTATAAAACTACATATTTTACTTTACACATAAAAAAGACATATACTCACAAAACTATTTCCAAAGTCAAAATTGTCTCACTCTTAAGAGAGAAGGTGCTTGAAATAGTTTAGATCTCTTATATTCCCAATATGACTGTGGTAGCCTGTTTTCTAAAATCATCGTATTCATGCTTACATATTTTTTAAAACCTCATGACATCATGCTGCTAGAAATCTTCTAATACTGGCAAATTGAATAATTAAAATTATTTGTTAGGCAGTCTTGAATCAGTGATTGATCTGGGAAACTAATTTTTAATAAATCTCAAATCCAAAAAACAACCAGCACTTGACTTTAACTTTAGGAACACAGAGTTTTACTTGGGAACAATGATATTTTAGAATAAAAACTTTACGACAAACTCTTATTAGTATTCCAAAGGTACAAAATACCAGCTGGCCAAAATCTTTCCAAAGCCAATGTAGCACTACAGATAGCCTCTGGGAGACGAAGAGAACTGCTAACCGTCAGACTGCACCCGTGGGTACACATCATCAGAGGATGAAGAACTTCAGCCAAGCCTTCACGCTTGAAGGTCACCTGGAGAACTTGCTGGCAATGTTGATCAATTCCACTCCCAGAGCTCTTCTAAATCATCTATATATAGAAGACTGAAGCCAAAAATCTAACCAATTTAGATTGAAATTCAATTTAGAGTAAAATCTAAACATGTTAGATGTTTAGGAGGGAGGGAGTTGCCCCCATTCTCCATCAACTACTGTCGCAAATTTTTAAAAGTACTTATGTCATTTCGTCTTAAGAATGAAACAATTTTTGGGAAGTCCAAGGTTAGAAATAAAACCCACTGCTCACCACCTTCATGTTCCTGTTGTCCTAAGATAAACACGGATATTTCCATATCCCCTCCCTTTCCAAGAGTGATTTCCAAAGTCTGGGAAGGAATGTTTCCACCCACAAATACCTTTCAATTAAATGGCTGTCACACAGCCACGGATTAGGCAACTTTGAGCAATAATGTATCTTTGCCCATCCCAGAATTTATTTTAAATCACTTACTGCTGACCTGAAAACCTAAGTTCTTCATCTAAGTTCCACAATAACTAGGCCTTACATAAAGGCAACAATTGAGTAGCATGATTTCTGAATAGCTGATGCCTGTTCTTTACCGCAAATATATATTTCTTTTTTTATTACAGAGCAGAGAGTTTATTCATCACTCTCCATAACAATTAAATCGCAATGCCTAGGTAACGATGAGGTGTTTTCAATGCAAACTTACCCCATTCTAGGTATTCGAGAATGTTCTTCTCTCTTCTCAACGGAGAATTATTGCATTCATCATAAAGGCAGATGAGTATATCCAGTAAGGTCTCCACACTGAAGCACTGCCCATTGGTCTGAGCCGGCCCATCCAAAATAAATTGCTCCAACTGCCTCAGACGCACTTCTCCGGACATGTTTGCTTCGATCTCTGCTGG
>PVJS01062252.1:0-10780 GCA_004027185.1 Glis glis | reverse complement strand
GATTTTTTACTCTTAGTGTCTTACTAATATCGCTTAGCATGATGTTCTCTAGTTCTCTCCATTTCCCTGCAAATGATGTGATTTTGTTCTTCTTTGTGGCTGCGTAAAATTCCATTGTGTACATATCCCATAGTTTTGTGATCCATTCATCTGTTGATGGACACCTTGGCTGGTTCCAAAGTTTGGCAATTGTGAATTATTTATTGGTACACTGTAATCATACATCTTGATGGGTTTCAGGGTGGTAGAAGTATATGAGCGATGTGTGCATGTACACTTCTGCCACCATAACTTTTGATTTCTTTTTTTTTTTTTTTTGCGGTACCGGGGATTGAACCCAGGGGCGTTCTACCTCTGCGCTACGCCCCTGGCCCTATTTTTTATACTTTATTTTGAAACCGGGTCTCACGAAGTTGCGGAGGGCCTCGCTAAGGAGAGAGAGAGAGAGAGAGAGAGAGAGAGACAGGGAGAGAGAGAGCGAGAGAGCTGAGGCTGGCCACGAACCCAGATCCTCCAGTCTCCTCCTCCCAAAGTACTGGGATTACAAGTGTGCGCCACCACGCCCGGCTCTAACTTTTGATTTCTAAGCCAAGGACCCACCTCAATATTTGAACCATGCCCTTCTTCGTCGATAAGGAGTTGACTCTTAGAATGCAAGAGTTTGCTCAAAAGGCCAGTGGAACAAATCTCAACACTTACCACCTAAACAAGAGGAGATGTCTAACTTGTTTAAATACCTATATCTTTATTTATTTTGTTTTTATTTTTCTCCAGCTTTATTGAGGTATGACTGACAAAAACTACATATATATATTTAGAATCTGTAAAAGGATGTTTTGACATATATGTACGCATCACAAAATGGTTACAAGATCCAGCTAATTAACATATCCATCACCACACTTAGTCACTGTGTGTGTGTGTGTGTGTGTGTGTGTAGTGTGTGTGTAGTGAGGACACTTGAGATCTACTCTCTTAACAAATTTCAAGTATACAGTATGGCATTATTATGGTCACTGTGCTGGACATCATCAGGTCTCCAGAACTTACTCATTTCTCCTAAAGGTTTGTACCCTCTGACCAATATCTCACCTTTGTACTCCTACCCCAGCGCCAGGTAACCACTATTTTATTTTCTGCTTCTATGAGCTCAATATTTTCTGTTTCTTTTTTAAGATTTCACACATAAATGCGATCATGTAGTATTTGTCTTTCTGTGCCTGGCTTATTTCACTTAATGTCTTTAGGTTCATCCACATTGTCACAAATGGCAGGATATCCTTCTTCTCGAAAGGCAGAGTAGTATTCCATTGTGTGTGCACGTGCATGCCACAATTTCTTTATCCACTCATCTGTGGGTAGACACTGTGGGTGCGTCTATGTCTTGACTCTTGTGAACGGTGCTGCAGTGAGTGTGGGAACGAAGATGTCTCTTCTATCAGAAAGCATCCTTGAATGGAGGCATGTGGTGAAGAGGCAGTCCCCACGTGGTCTTGCTGATCTTGCCAGTTCACCAAGTTTTCTCTTTCTCCTGGAGCCCTCCTGGATCTCAGAGTGCAGGGATTCCTTTACAAAAGAGGACCCTGGAAGTGTGAGTCTACAGCACTTGTGTTCAAACTTGGTTGAACATTGGAACTGCCTGGGGAGTTTTAAAAAATACCAATGCTGGACACCCTCACCCCCACAAAAATTTATTTAGTTGGCTTTGGTTATGGCCTGAGTATAGGGTTTTAAAAATCTCCCTGGTGGTTCTTAAATGAAGTTCCAACATCACTGCTCTGTAGTTCTGAACCCTGACGAACTGTACAGTTTCCTCCTTTGAGTTACTTTCAACCCTAGCAATCAATGGGGTGACAGATGTCGCAGCCAGATCATCCTCAAATCCTTGAGTTACTTTCAGAATCTCTACTAAAAACAGAAATTTAGAGTGTCCTGCTACTGCTGGTATCATCTGTCAGTTCAAGCTTGGGACACAACCCTGAAATTGCTGACAAGCAAGGAGCTGGTGGTGCGGTTATTGGAAGGATTTCTTGCATTTGGCACATCTGGATTTACTGCTACCATTGCCACATTGGGGGCATCTGATGGTGGGAAATACGGCACTCTCAGGGAGCTGAGGTTATAAGTGTCATCAACAGAATAGGAAACTTATCTAATAGAAAACTACATCTCATCTATTCCTCCCTCCTTCCTTCCTTTTTTCTTTTGTTTGTGTGGTGCTGGGGATTGAACCCAGAGGCATTCTATCGCTGACCTACATCCCCAGCCCTATTTTAATTTTGAAATAGGATCTTGCTAAGTTGTGGAGGGCCGCCCTAAGTTGCTGAAGCTGACCACCAACCTGCACTCCTCCTGTTTTAGCCTCCCAAGTACTGGGATTATAAGCATGCACCATCATGCCTGGCTTCATCTTTCCTTCCTTCCTTCCTTCCTTCCTTCCTTCCTTCCTTCCTTCCCTTCTTCTTCTTCTTTTTCTTCTTCTTCTTCTTCTTCTTCTTCTTCTTCTTCTTCTTCTCTCTCTCTCTCTCTCTCTCTCTCTCTCTCTCTCTCTATTTTTCTTTCTTTCTCTACTGGGGACTGAACCTAGAGGCATTCTACATTGAAGCTATACTCCCAGCCCGATTTTATTTCTTATTTGGAAACAGAATATCACTAGGTTGATGAGACTCTCACTACTTGCTGAGGCTGTCCTCGAATTTGTGACCCTCCTGTCTCAGCCTCTCAAGTACTGGGACCACAGGCATGTGCCACCACACCCGGCCATCTTACATTTTTCTAAATGAACCAGTATCTTCTTGACATGGAGAAGCAGATGACTCCCCAAATATAAAGTTTCACCCTCAAGAAAAGGAGCAGAGTCTAGCTGACAGCTGGGCCACTCCAAAGGGGTAGGTCAAGTTGGTGCTTGTGCTTGTACCTGTACTTGGGCTTGAAACACAACACAGAGCTACTGAGTACCACAGAGCTACTCAACCTCTGAGTCTTCGTCCATAAGATGGATTTAATCAAACCTATCTCACAAAATTATTTGGAGGGCTAAATAAATTATGAACTGAAAGTGTTTTGTACCTCTTAGACAAGTATTAATCCTAGTCTTACGAGTCTGCAGGGAAATATAAAAACGACAATTAAAAAATTAGTACGAACATGAATGAGCAATTTGCTGAAGAAAAATATATGTGGCTAATAAATGGAGGGAAACATAGTGGCATCACTACTAACCAAAACATTTTAATGGGGACAGAAATGCCCTTCTTTTATACTAAATTGCCTGTGATTTACATTGTGGTGAGATGTTCTCTTATATCATAGTATTGGGAATATAAATCAAGGTTGTCTTTCTAAAAAGCAACTTGGCATTATCAAGAGCCTCAAAAAAGTTTTTTCTTTTTAAACTGGTAATTCTACTTCTCTATCTATCTTAAGCAACTAAGTAGGATTGTTTATAGATGTTGACCTCAATGTTCTTTATAATAGTTAAAAGTGGAAATAATCTAATTACTCCAAATATGTGAGTAGTTAAGTAAATTAGGATGTATTTTCAAAATTAATAATGTCCCTAAAAATTAAATTTATAAAGATTGTCTACTGACATAGGAAATGCTCTTAGTTATTAAAAAAGGCAAGATAACAATAATCTTCATTTTTTGTTATTGGCTTTGTTTTAAAATATATGATATTTTATCTACTAGGATGCTTTTATTTTTCTAGGAATAGATGCTGATTCAAACTGGCTCAAATAATAATTTGGTTCATATAGCAAAAAATATCCCCAAACATGTCAGGCTTCAAAATTATTTGATTAGGCAGGTCGACATTTTCATCAAGGAGTCTGGTTCCTTATAAATCTCTCTGCCTTCAGAGTTGCCTTCATCCTTAGACTGCAGGTACCATGTCTAGATCAATAATGTCCAAGAGGAAAAGTGAGAGTACGCCTCTCCCCTGTCTCTACCCCCCTCTCTCTCCCTCCTTTGTTTTTTGTACACTTACTCTCTCCTTTTATTCCCTCCCTCTGCCTCTCTGTTCCCTTTCTCTCTACACTTCTCTTTGATTAGAAGTAAAGAGATTTTTCTCAGAAATCCATCTGCAGAGTACCCCTCATGTATTTTATTGACCTGACTTGAGTAGGGCTATTCCTAAACCAACCCCTGGCCAGGGAAATGAAACTACACTCAGACCAGTTGGGGTCCACTTCTGATCTCAGTGGCTGGGTTTGCTGAGATGCATGGCTTGGTGGGAAGGGCCGAGGCCCTGAACACAGTTGCTCTTAGTTAGGGAGGAGGAGCAGGGTGAATGGATGCTGGGAAGACAACCTGCTGTGTCCACTTGGGCATGCAGCAACCCTTGGAGACACATACCTTCCTTGATGTGGCCACCAGGAAGAAGTTTGATGGAAAAATACTTGGACCATGTACTTGGTGCCAAGATTTTGACTGAAGTTGAGTTGTTCATGTGTTCAGAACATATGAACACGTTCAGAGGAGGAGAGCCAAATGCAGCAAGTTATCCAGCTAGGATGGAGCCTCTGACGACAGGCACTTCTGGAGGGGGACAGAGGCTGTGCTGCCCGGCTGGTTCTTCCCATCTCTTTGAAGGACATGCCCGTTGCTCATCATGGGGTATGGCTTCTTACAGTGATGGTGGTGGGGGTGAAACTGCATGAGGAATAGGAGATGGAAGAGCAGAAACGGGATTTTTTGTTTTTGTGACTTCTGTAAACCTCCGTTGAAATTTACCTGGATGGAGATATTTGTGGCCTTGTTTTAATGATGTCATGACAACAATGGGTCCAATAAGATTCTGAAAACCAGTTTGATCTCTGAATTCTTCATGCTCCCAGAATCCCTAAGGGCCCCGGCAACCCAAAGAGGCTGTCCTTTCATAAGAAGCATGTGAACTTATTCTTGTATTGGATAAGCAGTTTAACCACATAATAATAGTGATAGCAAATTGTGTGAGTTTCCTAGGGTTACTATAACGAAGTGGCTTAATACAACACAAAGTTACTGTCTCCCATTTCTGAAGGCCACGTATCCAAATGAAGGTGTCGGTAGGGCCACGCATTCTTTCTACAGACCAGAAAGACCCTTCCTTGCCTTTCCTAGTTTCTGTGTCCTGCAGCATCCTTGGAATTCCTTGTCTAATTGTAAACGAGTTGATCGTCTCTCCCTGAATCTTCATGTCTCCACATCGTCTTCCCCCTGTGTGCACTTATGCCCAGACTTTCCTTTCTTACAAGGACACCAGTCATACTAGATTAGGTCTCTTGCTAATTAGATTATTTTACCTTGAATATATCTGCACAAATCCTAGTTCCAAATACAGTCACCTTCACAGATAACAAGAGTTAGATTCACAAATCTTTTTTGGGGGGACTCACAATTCAACCTATAGGACTAATAATGAGGTGTACCTATACTGTTCTAAGGGCTTTATGTACATTTACTGATATAATTCTCCCAAAAGCTCTGAGGCAGTTACCATTATTCCCACTTTATAGGTGAAGAAACTGAATCTTGAAGATATTTATTAACTAGTCCAAGGTCATACTGTGAATAAGTGGCAATTCTGGGATTCGAACCCAGGGAGTGTTCACTCCCTGTGATCAGAATAACCATAGTGTACTGTACTGCATCTTCACTATGTTATATATATAACAATCTATATAGCATACTAGAGAAATGTGTTTTATATATATATAACAAAATAAATATATATATATATATACACACATACATACATGAACAAGGAAAGGTGAATGAAGAGAAGAATGGAGAAAAGAAAAGTATGACTTCCCTATTATTTATTTATCCAGTTATTCCTCTGGAAAATACTAACTGGATAGCTACTAGACATGGGGATACAGAAATTAATTTGAAAAATTCTTCACCAAAGGGTTCTGTAAATAAAATAAATTAAAACATATTTCAGAGGACAGTTCCCATCAATCTATTTTTAATTATTTGACACTTTGGATATATTTTATGTGTCAGAACTCATGGGCCATTGCATAAATGAGGGACTCACACAGCCTTTAAGGAACTCAGCCCTCTAGTTGAGTTCTAGGAGAGAGATTTGCAGAAAACATTTGCATAAATATGTACTGAATAATACCCCATAGTTACATGGGTTTATATCATAAGCATCATTGAATACTTCCAACATTTTAATAATAAGGAACGTATCCTTGTCACCATATTACAAAAGAAAATAGGTTCACAGAAGGGCAGCTCTATGCCCCAAGTCACACAGCTGGTACTTAGCAAAGTCAAGACTACGTGGCTACAAGTCTAGTACTCATTTCCCTTAACCACAAAGCAGAATGGGACAGATGCCATAAATCAGATACCAAAAGAGCCTCTCAGAAGATTCTGTTGGCTGGTGTGAGGGAGCAGAGCTCTGAGAAGACAGGACATTGGCAACACAGTGAGACAGGAGGCACGTCTGGGCCCTGGGCACTGTCCAGGCAGGGCATATATTTATTGGTGGCTACCTTATGGAACTGGGCTAGAGAACCAAGACCACAAAAGATAGATGGCATGTTATTATGAGAGTAAAGGGTGAATGACTGATAGTTAGTACTTTCATTATCCCAAGCATTGGACTAATTGCTTTGCATCAGTGATCTCATAATTATGATGACCTGGAAGTCCAGTTTTATTTAGCTCTATTTTAAAATAGAAAACTCAGCTGTGTGAGACTCTCCAGACAGTATTATAGGCTGCATCGATGAAGAGCCCTCACTTCTGTCCCACCCACCACCACGAACCCATAAACAATGACCATCATCATAATTAATCTATGTGAAAATGCATGAAGTAAGCAGCATTTTAATATTGTTGATAGTGGGTGTAAATTTGGATGCTGTGGAGAGCTATGTATGCCCAAATTTGTCCAACACCAAGTACATAATCTTGTAATGAGAGTGATATGACCAAAGAAAGAGACAGTTATTACTGGATGGAGCTTCAGTCCTAAACCTAAAAGTTTGGAGTCTAGTAAGGTGGGCTAGGTCATGTAGGTCAGAGTTCAGCAAACTTTTTCAGTAAAGGTTTGAAGTTTTGCAGGTTATATGGTCTCTGTGGTCTCTGTCACAAATACTTGACTCCACAGCTGGAACACAAAAGCAGCCATAGATAGTATGTAAATGAGTGGGCGTGGCAGTGTTCCCATAAAACTTTCTTTGCAAAAAAACCCTTTGGGCTCAATTTGGCTCAAAAGCAGACCCTTGAATGAGAAGCTTCTGTTTTTTTTTTTTTTTATGTAAAGACAGCTTAGCAACCAAAGCTGGAGCAGCAGAATACTGTTATTTGTTAAGTTCAGACCAGAGCTTCAGCAGATGCTACTGCAATGCGAGGGGCCCCCTCCAGCCCTGCAGGATGTGGAGTTGGGGGGACAGAGGAAAGAGAAAACATTGGCCCCAAAGCCTGGACTTGCCAGGCCTAATCTTTCTTACAGTGGACCAATAGCCAAGATGGGGGCAGAGAGAGAGAGAGAGAGAGAGAGAGAGAGGAAGGAAGGAGGAGGAGGAGGAGGGGAGAGAAGGAGGAAGAGGAGAAGGAAGTGAGGAGGAGGAGGAAGAGGAGGGGAGGAGAAGGAGGAGGAGGAGGAGGAGGAGGAAAAGGGAAAGATTGCACAATTGGGTCTTTTCAAATTCAGAGGCAGACCTAGTCCTCACCCTGAAGAGCTAGAGGAAGAGAAGCAGGGACCTGGTGCAGCTGTACCTTAGAACACATAGTCTAATCTGTGTTTTGGAATCTAACTGGCCATCTTGGCACTCCTCCTTTTGAGCAGGGTGGATGTACTTGTCTTAGATCTTGACTCATCCTCAGAGAACAGAAATGGAAGCAAAGCAGGAATGGGGACCAAAGTGAGCTGAACACCTCCTAGAGGTCAATGCAGACATTACACCGTTTAATGCTTAACATCACCCCAGGGAGGGGATATCATTGCTTTCATTTTACAGATTAGAACACGGAAACTTCTTAGAGGCTAAGTCCCTTCCCCAAGGTCACCTGACTACTACCCAGCAGATCTAGAACCAATACCTCCAAAGCATATGACCCTTCATATGGCCCCAAGCCTTCTGAATAAGAGAGCAGGAAGCCTGCTTGCTGTCAAAATGCTATACTCAAGTTTCATCCATTATTTCATTCATGTTTATGACTGAATAATACTCCATTGTGATATATATCATATATGTATATATATACATACATATCATACATGTATATATATATAATTTTTCTTTATCCATTCATCTGCTAATAAGCACCTAGGCTAAATCTATAATTTAGTCAATATGAATTGTGCTGCAGTAAATATAGGTATGCAGGTATCTCTATAGTATGCTGACTTTAATTCTTTCAAATATATACTGAGATGTGGTATAGTTGGATCATATGGTAGTTCTATTTTTAGTTTCTTGAGGAACCTTTAAGTCAGACTCATATATATGAGTATCACATGTTTTCTCTCATATGTGGACGACATGCATGTAGAAGGAAGATTATTAGTGAGGGGAAGGAGATGGAGCATGGGAGAGGGTAGATAATGAGAGGTGAAAATTATCATAATGTGTTATATGCATGTACAAATATGATACAATAAAACTCACTATTCTGTATAACTAATCTGCATTAAAAGAAGAATATAAATAATTCTATAAAAATGGGGGGGATGCTCCACTCAGTAGGAGAGGATGACTGACTTTCTCTGGCAGCCTTCAAAGCCCCGCTGGCTCTTAACAAATCTGAACCCCCACTGTTTTCTCTTCAGAGGATCCCAGCTGCTGAGGGGTGAGGCCACTGCATACACCAACAGTCCCTGACCCAGGAGGGCTCCGAGGTGCTGAAGAAAAGAGAAGTAGGTCACCCTCATTCCAGTCTCCAGATCTGCTTCAAAGGTAACCATGCTCACAGGTTACCGCGTTTCTGTGTTTGGTGTAGGGAGCTGTAGTTAGCGGCTGGAGCTCAGATTTGGGATGGAAGATCCCCATGGAGTCTACAGGGGAGTTAAGATTGTTCAGGTTGTACAGAGGAGATAGAAGCAGAATGAGGAGATGCGCAGAATGGAGAAGGCTGGAGGGAAGAGAAGCAGTGGCAATAGGGATACCTATGGGGTCTTCACAGAATGGAAAAGAATGGAAAGGATGAATCCCACTGCTGGCTGCCTTTGCCTGTGCACATGTCCATCTTCTCTTCTTCTGTTATTAGTTTCTCTTTCTGTCCCACCTCCTAAGACCAATACCTTGGGGTCTAGGCTTCAACATATGAATTGGGGGAAGGGGTTGCAAACCTTCAGTCTATAACACATGGTTTATGGGAATAGCATGGCCTTGGTCCCTTTCAAGATGCATGGCTTTGAACGGGTCCCTTTACATTATCTTGGTGATATACAGATTACATTATCTACATTATTTTATCATTGTTAAAATAGGGAATAATTGATATTCAAAGCCACCTTTGTGAATAATCATGATTATTTCTAATATTCATTGAGCAATTGCTGTATGCCCAGCACTAGGCTAAGATATTTATGGTATTTGTACTTCACAGCAATCTTACGGGATGGATATTGTCATTGTCTCCCTTTGACAGATTAGTAAGCTGAAGTGTGGACAGGCCAGTGCACTTCTGAGGTCAGGGAGTTGGGAAGTGGCTTAGCTCAGATATGAGGCCAGTGGTCTAGTCAGTAAAACTGTATTCCCAAGCACTGAACTACTCGTCATGTTTTGCTGGCATAACAAAACATTCAAGCAAATGAACAACAGGTCACGGGGCAGAAAGAAACCCTGCACAGGAACCAGGAGACCCACATTCTAGCCTCAGTTCTGCCGCCACGTCACTCAACCCTGGACAGATCACCTCTCCTCTTAAGAAAGAGGGAGGGCTAAATGTGCAATGTGTGCATGTATGGTGTTCATACCCTGACATATATCAAAATGTATAATTACAATATACAATGCACCAATAAATGAACATAGAAAGTTAAAAAAAAAGAAATCATTTATTTTCATTTGCTCAATGAGGGAATTGGACCAGATCTTCTTTAAGATTCTGTCTAGTTTTAACATTCTGTGATTCAGTGACATAATGTTAAATAGGTCACGTTTATTGTCTTCTCCTGGCAGTAGATATATGCAGACCACGGCCTATTAGGCCCGGAGCTGTCCTCGTGCAGATGACAGTCGGCAAAAGTGCAACTTACAAGCAACTGTGCCTTGTAAACTTACTTCTTTTAAAACCTAGGTCATTCAGCTTTTCTTGTGTTCTTTTTTTTTTTAATGCAGGCCACTGGGGCTCATCATTCTATAACTATGAGGGGAATCAAATCAATCAGGGTTCTGAGTTGCAAAGAACAGAAGTCCACACTGGACTTCTTAAGTGAAAGGGTATCCATTAGAAGAATATGGAGGAACTCAGAGATCTAAGGGAGACTGAGGAACTGGGAAGGGAAGTTGGGAGCAGCTGGGGATGCTCAGGGGAGGTCATGTCAGGAGCCACACCCATGGTTCCAAGTGGTAAGCCTGGAGCTCACACTCTTTCTGTGATGACTGACTGCACTCTTTCTTTTCATCACTCACCTGAGCTCCGGAGAGAGCAGCCAGTTGGCCAGTTTGGATCACAGGCCAACGCCTTAGCTGTACCATGACAGGAGGAAGGAGATTCTATAGAGGAAGGGTTTCTGCAGAAGGATGGTCTGGCCAGGATCTGTATCTCATCAAGACACAAGACTACCTGCCTGACAGGCAGTCAGGTCTTCCAGAAACACACACACA
>PVJS01062251.1:0-10776 GCA_004027185.1 Glis glis | reverse complement strand
AAAAAAAAAAAAAAAAAAAAAAAAAAAAAAAAAAAAAAAAAACAAATGGGATTTGCAGTTGGGAAGCACCGGGTCTGTAAACAAAGCACTTAGCTCTCATTCATTCAGGCGTGCAATAAACAAGTGATAGGAAAACAAGAAGGCGAGCAGGTCTCAAAGAACATTCAAGTTGGAGGAGGCTGACAGCCAAAGCCTAGGGCTGAAGCTAAGCTGGACTCCAGAGAGGGCACCGGAGCACCTGGGAGGTACTGCAGGAATAGAGCCGCTGAGGACCCCAGCAGGCATGAGTCCAGCCTGCCTAAGGGCATTGCTACCCCTGGATTATCTGCATCTCAGATGGTTACGCATCCGTCTGCTGTCTCCGTCCCTGTTTACTTTTTATGCCATTCATTAAAAGGTGGCCACGCTTGCATTAACTTATCAGAAAGGGTAGAAGTAGCCTTGGGAGAATGATTAGAAGCCCACTGATTTTTTTATTACATTATATTTTAAGACAGCATATTTTCCTGTCTACTGACTTTTAAGGGGACCCTGCCAAAGAGTCTGTGAGAGAGTAAATGGGCAAATAAAAGGATTGCTTTGTGGCTATTTGGACTCAGTTTTTAAGGAACTTTATCTTCATTCACATGAAAAAATAAACAGACTCTAACTTCAGCTTCTCCATGTTCCACAAAAATGCGCGATGTGTGCCTACAGAAGCAAAAGCGGAGAGAAAGGGTGGAAAGAAGGGTCCAGTTTTCAGTGGGAAATGATTCCGTTTTCTGTATCAGGGAACAGAGGGCATTAAATGCATCCATCAGGTGGTGACAGTGACCAAAGTTTTTGGGGAACTTGGAGGAGACATAGGATCGTTTGAAATGCTTCAGGGGAGAATGTGATTGAACATAGTGCAGGGCTTGGTGGTGCATGCATGTAATCCCAGTACTTGGGAGGCTGACACAGAAAGATCATAAATTCAAGGCCAGCCTCAGCAATTTAGTGAGACCCTCAGTAACTTAGATCTTGTTTAAAAAAAACAAGGATAGGGGTGTAGCTCAGAGGTAGAATGCCCCTGGGTTTGATCCTCAGTACCAAAATCATCATCATCTGCCAAAAAGCTACCTGGTAAAATGGTGCTCTCTGCCCAAGGTCTTCTGTTTGTTTGTTTTTTTTTGTGGTACTGGGGGGTTGAACTCAGGAGTTATACCCCCAGCTCTTTTCTTTTTACATTTATTTTTAAATAGGGTCTCGCTAAATTGCTGAGGCTGTCCTCAAACCTGCGATCCTCCTGTCTCAGCCTCACAAGTATTGGGATGACAGGTGTGCGCCACCACGCCCGGCCTTGCTTCCACTTTTTAAGAATACCACACATTATAGATTGTATTGGAAGCTTGGAAGCAGATAGACTGGGACAGGTATTGGGATTCAGAGGGGTCTTATTCTTTTTAATTCTTGTTATGGGTCATTTAAAATGTTCCCAATAATCATGTATTACCCAACTTGCTTTTTTAATAGGGAAAATCCGGGCAGGTCTCTCTCCGCGGGGCAGTTTGCGGCTGGCTCACCTGTCAGGTGAGGGGCGTCAAGGTGAGCAGGCTGAGGATGCTCCAGATACCCAGCGAGCGCGGCAAAGAGGCCCCGCCCACGAGCCGCGTGGGGGCGGGAGGGGGCGGTCCGAAGGGCGCCGCCCCTGCGGTCACGTGCTCGCCGGCGGCCAATGGGCGCCTCGGAGCCCACCTTGAGGACGGGGCGGGGCGCCGGGCTGGCGTCACCAGGACAACGGGCGTCGCCGCCGCCGCCGCCGTGTGACTCGGGGCTGTGGGCGCGCTCGCGGCTCTTCGGCCATGGTGAGTGTGGGTCCCGCGCCGCCCGGCAGCCTCGCCCTGCCCTGCCCTGGCCGGGCGCGACCTCGCGCGGCGGCCGTGGGGTCGGGCGGGTGGCGCCGGGGTCGCGCAGAGGCCGGGCCGCGGCCTGCGGAGGGCAGGGCAGGGCGGACCCGGGAGGGGACACCGACAGCCTGCCTGTGGGGGCGATCGCCATGCCCTGCTCTGCACCCTGGGGTGTCTGGTCGCAGCCGGGACCCCCACCCAGCCGATCGCCGGACACCATGACGCGGGGTGCCCGAGCTAGCCCGGGAGCCACCCAGAGAGGGCGTGGTTAAAAGAGTCCATGTGAATGTCATAGATATATTAACACTGTATTCCAGTCTGTGCGCTTCCAGTCTTGTGTTCCTGCAGTTATATAAATAACACACGTATTGCTTTCCAAGCCATCCTTCTGATATGTTTTCTGGCTTCTGGAAATTTAAGTGTGTAGTTTTGGAGAGACCCCCTTTCCTTCTTTTTATAAAAACGAGGTGGGGTTTTCGGGGGAGGGTTGAGCTGGTGTTTTTCCCCTGAGTGCAGCACCTTCACTAAGGGATTCAATTAATCCATAATTAGCACATTGTAAATCTCTTAAGTCATTACCTTTGTTCAATAATTTTGAGAGGTCAGCCGGGCGTGGTGGCGCACGCTTGTAATCCCAGTACTTGGGAGGCTGAGACAGGAGGATCGCAAGGTTGGAGGACAGCCTCAGCAATGTAACAAGGCTCTCAGCAACCTAGGGAGACCCTGATTCAAGATAAAAAAAGAAAATGGGACTGAGTGTATAACTCAGAGACAGACCGCCCCTGGGTTCGGTCGCCAGTACCACCCCTCCCAAACACAACAAAACAAAAAACTCGAGAGGTCGTGGGCGCCTGGTGTGGTGGCGCACACCTGTAATCCCAGTATTTGGGAGGCTGAGACAGTAGGATCTCAGGTTCAAGGACTGCCTCAACAATGTAGTGAGGTCCTCAGCAACTTAGTGAGACCCTGTCTCAAAATAAAAAATAAAATAGGGCTGGGGCGTAGCTCAGAGGTAGAATACCCCTGGATTCAATCCCCAGTCTCTCTCTCTCTCTCTCTCTCTCTCTCTCTCTCACACACACACACACACACACACACACACACACACACGACTTGCCTGAAGTGTTGGCTTGAATAGATAAGGTTCAGGAAATTGAAATTGCCAAAGGTGGGATTTCTGCAGGAGTCTCCTAGGAGTCTAAAAGAAAAGAGGAACTGGACTCTCTGCTTGGTATAAAGTATTTGAGGGGGTAATGGAGAAATACCTAATTCTAAGAAAAAGTTTTTTCTTTTCTTTTTTTTTTTTTTTTTTAGTAGCACTGAGTATTGCACCAGGGGGGCATTCTACCTCTGAGCTACAACCCTAGCCCTATTTTATTTTTATTTTGAAACAGGGTCTTAATGGGTTAATAAGCCGGGCGTGGTGGTTTAGGCTTGTAATCCCAGTACTTGGGAGGTGGATTCCGGAGGATCCGGGTTCGCGGCCAGCCTCAGCTACTTAGTGAGGCCCTCCACAACTTCGTGAGACCTGGTTTCAAAATAAAGGATAAAAAATAGGGCTGGGGGTGTAGCTCGGAGGTAGAACACCCCTGGGTTCAATCCCCAGTACTGCAAAAAAAAAAAAATAGGTTAATTAGTCTCACTACTTGCTGAGATGTCCTTGAACGTGAGATCCTCCTGTCTCAGCCTCCCAAGTACTGGGACTAAAACAAGCGTGCAGCACCACGCCCACTTAGTTTTTTTCTTAATAATCAAGCAGAGGGTGTTGGTAAGAAAAGGTGGGTGGTCTGTATCTGTAGTTGACTCTGAGAAACAACTCCAAGTGTGGCCTGTTGATAGGAAAAGAACCTGCTAAAGTGAACTGCCCAGGTCACCCAGCTGATAACGGAGCCAAGCAGTTTCCTAATCTGCTTATGTGATCACCTCATTGATTGTGCGCTAATGGATAGTATATCATTTTATCTTCTCTAATATATGTATGCCATTTACATTAGGACCTTAGTGTTCTTTCTCATGTGGACTTTTAGGATTTGAGCAATTATGAACGACTTGTATTTTGTGATTTCTGGCTTTGGGCTATATGCTATAGAACAGGGTAGACATGCCTAGTCTTCTCTCTGTTTCTTCTTCATTCATTTCTCTCTTTCACAAAGTTGAAAAGGAATTAGTGAAGACAGATCATGCATACTCATGGCTATACAGCAATGACAATTTCTCCTATCACTCTAGTTCCTGTTCAGGAATTGACATTTGCTTTTTGTGAATTACAGAAGAGTGTTTTATGTAAAACCTTTTAGATGTGGGGACTTAAACAGGTCTCAGCCTCTCAAGTACTGGGATTACAAGCACGCCTGGCTCTTAAACAGTGTTTTTAAAAAACTGATTTTCTGGTCTTCAGGTGTAGCTTAGTGGTAGAATGCCTGCCTAGCATGCATGAGGACCTGGGTTGGAGCCCCAGCATGGCCGAAAACAAAACAAACAAAAAAACTTATTTTCTGAGATTTTTTTTTCCTAATAACTTTGTTTTTCTTGTGGTGTTGGGGATTGAACCCAGGGGTGTTCTACCTCTGGGCTACACCCAGAAATCAATCCATACATCTTCAGTGAACCGATTGTCAACAAAGGTGCCAAAAAAATAAATTGGAGAAAGGACAGCCTTTTCAACAAATGGTATTAAGAAAATTGGATATCAACACATAGAAGATTGAAACTCAACCCCTATTTCTCACCCTGTACCAAAAATCAACTCATAATGGATCAGTAAACATAATGGAAGACCTGGAACTCTGAAGCTATTAGAAGAAAACAGGGGAAACACTCCAAGGTATTGGCACAGTTCAGCAGCTCCAGGAACAAAACCAAGAATTGACAAATGGGACATCAGATTTAAAAAGCTTCTGCACAGCAAAGGAAACACTCACCAGAGTGAAGAAACAAGCTACAGAACGCCAGAGGAACCTTTTCTGACTCTTCATCTGACAGGGGATTAATATCCAGCATATATAAAGAACACAACATAAAAAATGAACAATCCAATCAGTAAATGGGCAAGTTACATGAATAGACACTTCTCAAAAGAAATATAAGCTGGGCGTGGAGGTGTACCCCTGTAGTCCCAGTACTTGGGAGGCTGAGATAGAAGGATAGCAGGTTTGAGGTCAGCCTCAGCAACTTAGTGAGGCCATCTGCAACTTAGTGAGACCCTGTTTCTATACAATAAATTAAGAAATCGGTCTGTCTTGGTGGGTAGCTCAGAGGTAGGAAGCCCTTGGGTTCAATCCCCAGCACCACCACAAAGAGAGAGAGAGAGAGAGAGAGAGAGAGAGAGAGAATACAAATAGCCAATGAAGAACGGCTCAGTATCTTTCGTCACTGGGGGAGTGCAAATCAAACTACACTGATATTCCATCTCACTCCATTTAGAATGGCTATTATTAAAAACAACCTCCCCCCATAAATGCTGGTAAGGTTTTAGAGAAAAAGAACTCTTATATACTGTGGATGGGAATGTTAATGAGTACCCCCACTATGGAAATCAGTATGGAGATTCCTCAAAACACTAAAAATAGAACCTACCATATGATCCAGCTATACTTCTTCTGGGTATTTATCTGAATGCAATGGAGTCAGCACACCAGAGATACCCACATACTGGTCTTTATTGTGGCACTGTTCACAAGAGCCAAGCTATGGAATCAGCCCAGGTGCCCATCAACAGAGAAATGAAGAAAGTGTGGTATATATGAACAATGGGGTATTATTCAACCCTAAAGAAAGATGAAGCCCTGTCATTCGCAGGAAAACGGATGGAATTGTAAGACATCATGTTAAACAAAATAAGCCAGACACAGAAAGACAAGTATTGCATGACTTCTCTCATATGTGGAAATTTAAAAATGGGGGGGGGTGCTGAGATATAGCTCAGTGGAAGAGCTCTTGTGTATTATGCTCAAGGTCCTGGGTTTAATCCCTAGCACCCCCCCACACACACACACACACAAGGTGACATGAGAGTACAATAGGGACAATTAGGGACTGGAAAAGGGGCCAAGGACAGGGAAAGGGGGTCAGGAAAAGGTAGGAGAAGGAAGGGTGGACATGATCAAACACAGTATAAGTATGTATGGAAATGCCACAGTGAAACCTATTAATATGTACAATCAATGTGTTAATAAGTATGATAAGAATGTCAATCTATTTGTAAAAAAAAGTACTTCATAATTTTCTTAAGTAGTTAAAGTATCTATTTTTGCTTACAATTTTATATTTGCTCTTTGAAAGTATGTTTGAATTGTGGAATTTTTTGTTTGTTTGTTTTGTGGTACTGGGGATTGAACCCAGGGGCATTTTACCTCCGGGCTACACCCCAGCCCTATTTTTTATTCTTTATTTAGAAACAGGGTCTCACTAAGTTGCGGAGGGCCTCACTAAGTAGCTGAGGCTGGCCACGAACTTGCCATCCTCCTGCTCAGCCCCCCAAGTACTGGGATTACAGGCGTGCACCACCATGCCTGGCAAATTGTGGAATTTTTTTTAAAGTAACATGCTTTTCAAATTTACTAGAAGATTTTTTGTGCAAACATTGGGCAATTTAATATGTTCCAGCGTTTTCCTCGGTATTTTGTCCTTTTAACATGGTTATATGAGATTGTACAAATAAATGAAGTTAATTTTTAAAAATTTTTTCTTTTATACATTTGAGACAGGGTGTCACTAAGTTGCCTATGTAGGCCTTAAACTTGAGATCCTCCTGCCTCTGTCTCCCAAGTAGAGGCTGGGATTGCAGGTGCGCACCACTCTGACTAGCTCAACAGTCTTTTTAAGTTGTCAGTATGGAAGTCTTATACTACTTTTGTCAAATTTATTCCTAATGATTTTATGTATTTTGGTGCTATTATAAATGGGATTTTTTTTCTTTTTTATGGTACTGGGGATTGAACTCAGGGCATTCTATCTCCAGGCCACACTTCCAGCCCTTTTTTTTTTTTAAACAGGACCTCACTAAGTTGCTGAGGCTGGCCTTAAACCTGCAATTCTCCTGTCTCAGCCTCCTAAATACTGGGATTACAGGTGTGCGCCACCACACCCAGCTGAGATTATCTATCATCTATCTATCTATCTATCTATCTATCTATTTTTTTTGCATTACTGGGGATTGAACCTAGGGGCATTCTACCTTCGAGCTACACCCCCAGCCCTATTTTTTATTCTTTATTTTGAAACAGGGTCTCGCTAAATTGCAGAGGACCTCACTAAGTATCTGAGGCTGGCCGCGAACCTGCGATCCTCCTTTCTCAGCCTCCCAAGTACTGGGATTACAAGCGTGCACCACCATGCCTGCTATATTTTTAAAATTCATTTTCAGGTTTTTCATTACTACTGTGTGGAAATACAATTTATTTTCATATAAATATGTTATAATTTGTGTATTGTATCCTGCGACCTTGCTGACCTCCTTGATTAGTTCTAATTGATTTTTTGGTGGATTTTTAGAATTTTCTCTATATGAGATTATGTCATCTGCAAATAGAAGTTGTTTTACTTCTTCCTTTCTAGTCTGTATGCCTTTTGTTTCTTTTTCTTGTCTAATTGCTTTGGATAGAACCTCCAGTACAATGTAGCACACCAATGGCTGTGCATTGTATTTTTGTGAGAGTGTGGCAGAGTATAAATACCTTCTATCCCTCACTACTGGAGTATGCTGGCTTCATGAAGCTAGTACCATCATATCTATCTGTGTGTGTGTGTGTGTGTGTGTGTGTGTGTGTGTGTGTTTTACTAGGGATTGAACCCAGGGATGTTCTACCTCCGAGCTACAACCCCAGCCCTATTTTATTTTTTATTTTGAAACAGTGCCTCACTAAGTTGTGGAGGGCCTCACTAAGTTGCTGAGGCTGGCCATGAACCTGCGATCCTCCTATCTCAGCCTTCCAAGTACTGGGATGACAAGCATGCACCACCACACCTGGATGTTTATATATATATATATATAAACATATATATATATAAACATATATATATTTTAGTACTAGGGATTGAACCCAGGGGCATTCTACCTCCGAGGTACATCTTTAGCCCTATTTTATTTTTTTTTAAATTTGAAACAGGATCTCACTATGATGCTGAGAGTCTCCCTAAGTTGCTGAGGCTGTTCTTTTTATTTTTTATTTTATTTTATTTTATTTTGGTACCGGGGATTGAACCCAGGGGCGTTCTACCTCCGCGCTACACCCCCAGCCCTATTTTTTATACTTTATTTTGAAACCGGGTCTCACTGAGTTGCAGAGGGCCTCACTAAGTAGAGAGAGAGAGAGACAGAGAGAGAGAGAGAGAGAGAGAGAGAGAGAGAAAGAGCGAGAGCGCGCTGAGGCTGGCAGAAACCCGGATCCTCCCAAAGTACTGGGATTACAAGCGTGCGCCACCACGCCCGGCTTCTGAGGCTGTTCTTGAACCTGCGATCCTCCTAAATCCTGGGATTACAGGTGTGCACCACCACGGCCGGTTAGTATCATCACATCTCTCAGACAGTGATTGCAATTGTTCTGATCTAGTATGGAAAACCTGTAACTTTTTTTCATATTAATTGAAGAGTAGTTTCACAACTTTTCTCTTTTTCTTTTTTCTTTCAGGTTTTCTCAAACAATGATGAAGGCCTTATTAACAAAAAGTTGCCCAAAGAACTTCTCTTAAGGTGAGTGTCAGTAACCCTTGAAGAGTTCAGGTTCGATTCAGTCTTCGACTCCCAAGACCACCTTCTTTTCTCGCTGTGAGTCCTTAGCACAGGAAGACAGAAGTAGCCTAACTCACTTTTTGTTTTTGTTTTATAGAATGCTGTTCAGCTTGTTGTTAAATTTTACTTGGTCTAATCCAGAATGTACTAAGTATGTACATAGCATTGGTCTGGATTCTTTTTGTAATGTGGTAAGTATTGTAATAATCCTCAGTAGGGGCTGTTGTTTTGATATGAGTAGATATTTATCATTTAGTCAATAATATGAGGAAAGATTTTTGCTGAAAATGTGAGCTCCTGAAGTCAGGGAATTTTAGATGTTTTCTGATAAATGGGTTTTTATTATTTATTTATTTATTTATTTATTTATTTATTTATTTATTTTTGCAGGACTGGGGATTGAACCCAGGGGCATTCTACCTCCGAGCTACACTCCCAACCCTATTTTTTAATCTTTATTTTGAAACAGGGTCTCACTCAGTTGCAGAGGGCCTCACTAAGTAGGTGAGGCTGGCTGTGAACCCAGATCTTCCTGTCTCAGCCTCCCAAGTACTGGGATTATAAGCGTGCGCCACCACACCTGGCCCTTTCCCTTTTATTTTATCTTACTTTTTGTGGTGCTGGGGATTGAACCCAGGACCTCATGCGTGGTAAACAAGTGCTCTACCCCTGAGCTACATCCCAGCCACCCTTCTAAAACATACATGGGCTAGGTACTTTGGGAGGCGGAGACTGGAGGATCCGGGTTCGCGGCCAGCCTCACCTCTCTCCCTCTCTCTCTCCCTGTCTCTCTCTCTCTCTCTCTCTCTCTCTCTCTCTCTCTCTCTCCCCTTAGTGAGGTCCTCCGCAACTTCGTGAGACCCGGTTTCAAAATAAAGTATAAAAAATAGGGCCAGGGGCGTAGCGCGGAGGTAGAATGCCCCTGCGTTCAATCCCCGGTACTGCAAAAAAAAAAAAAAAAATACATGGGCTAGGCACAATGGTGCACATATGTAATCCTAGTAGTTGGGAGACTGAGTCAGAAGGATCACAGGTTCAAGGTCAGTCTCAGCAACTTAGCAAGACCCTGTTTCAAAACAAAAAATAAAAAAAGGGCTGGAGGTGTAGCTCAGAGGTAGAATGCCCCTGGGTCCAATCCCCAGCCAGATCTTCCACCTCCCAGTAAAAGTGTTCTTTGTGCCAGGCATGGTGGCACGCGCCTGTAATCCCACAACTTGGGAGGTTGAGACAGGAGGATTGCAGGTTGGAGGACAGCCTCAGCAAGTAGTGAGACTCTTATCAACTTAGCGAGACCCTGTTTCAAAATAAAAATAAAAAAGGGCTGGTGGTATAGCTCAGAGGTAGAAGGCCCCTGAGTTGAATCCTCAGTACCACATACACACACACAAACAAACTTACTTGGATACATGACAAAATTAAGTACCCACAGTACTTGTTAGCTTGATGAAGGAAGATTCTATCGCCCCACCTGAGGGAGCTGAGCCTAATAATTCTGGCGATGCAGAACCAAGTACGTAACTCCATATAGCTTCACAGTTTTAATAGTTGAACTTGCCAGGGTAAGTTATAAAATGGTAGTACCTGAATTTTCAAATTTTTCTTTTCTAAAATTTATTAGCCAATCCCACAAGTGGAAGTAACCGTGGTTTTTACTGGAACCGTGAAGAGGCAGCCCAGTGCTCCTGTGGCCGTGCCTCTGGCGAGCAGGGCAGAGAGGCCTCTGTCTGTGGTGGGTGACAGGAGCGGGTGTTCTGGCCTGCTGGTGGCTCTCAGTGCGCCATGGACTTTTTTTTTTTTTTCGGTACCGGGGATTGAACGCAGGGGCATTTCTACCTTTGCGCTACGCCCCCGGCCCTATTTTTTTATACTTTATTTTGAAACCGGGTCTCATGAAGTTGCAGAGGGCCTCACTAAGGAGAGAGAGAGAGAGAGAGAGAGAGAGAGAGAGAGAGAGAGAGAGGGAGAGAGAGGGAGAGAGTGAGAGAGCTGAGGCTGGCCGCGAACCCGGATCCTCCGGTCTCCGCCTCCCAAAGTACTGGGATTGCCCGGCCGCCGTGGACTTTTTCAAGGACTGGTGCGCCCACCTCCTGCTGTCCGTGGTGCCCGCTGCTGTCTTCCGTATCTATTCCAGGGCAGCCCAGCAGGTCACATGCTCTTTGCAGGGTACGTGCCGCAGTT
>PVJS01062250.1:0-10781 GCA_004027185.1 Glis glis | reverse complement strand
AGTGACGATCCAGAGCCGGCCTCTGTGGACTGTCACATGATTGCACAGCACGAGTTTTGTTTCCGGACAGTTTTATAGAAGGCTTTAGACTGTGTTCCCAGTACTTCTGATTTGGACACCAAGTCATTGAGCTTCTCGCCTCAATCTAACAAAAACTCCATGGTGTTGTGCAGAATGATTTTGGTCTCGTCGAGCTCAGCCTGCACTTTACTCATGGGGTCAGCTTCTCGCGGGTTCTGGTATCTACTGAAGTGACCATCCAGGGCTGTGTACGGGATCGTAGCAGGGGATCCTACTGGCCAGCTTATGCTGTTGACCTGCTTGGAGAATTCATCTAGTACCTTTTCCAGCAAGGTAAACGCCACCCGGGGTGGGTATTCACTGTCAGCAATGACCACACCTGCAAGATTGTCATTCCGGACGTAGACGCGGCACAAATGCTCTTGTTCTTTGACAGAAGCTCTGCTACCTTTCGCTGAGTGCTACCCAATCAGTTGACTTGTGAAGGTCATGAATTCCTGCACACTAGACCTCTGGAAGAAACTGAAGGAAGACACGTCTTACACGGCTTTCAGCAGTACCGCCTTGGGATCGCTTTTGTAGAGGACACTGAAGCTGTAGAGCTTCATGGCACCACGGCTTTCGGCCACGGCCCCGCTCCCAGAGAGCAGCGCAGCCACCACCCCTCAGGACCGCCGCCGCCTCACCGCCTCCCAGCCGCCAGCTCAGTACTTCCTTTTGCCCGCTGCATTGGTGATGTTGATGGGTTCCAGGTGTTACAGCATGGGGACCTTTCTGGTGATTTTCCTATATGGTCCAATCTCAGTAGTAGGGGTTTATAGATATCATCGAGTATATACAAGGGCAAGTTGTGTTGTATTCAGTAGTGAAGGTTAAGTGTGGAGGAAGGACCTGAAGTAAGGAATGCAAGAATAATTACAGAATAGAAATCAGTAGACTAAGAATTTGAGTTCACGAGTATTTATTTAATACTCCCTTAAAATCTGTTTCTAACAATTTGGGGGCTCATCCAGGATATTTCCCTGTAAGTTGGGTGAGTGCCACGCACTTCCTACCCAAGGGGGAGACGCGTCCTACTGTCTTACTGTTCAGAGCAGCGTGGCAGATTACTAATTGACCAGGACCTGGTGGGCAAAATTTTCTCAGCAATGTATGAGGAAAAAAAGGCCTAAAAAGGACAGAAGAAGACCTGAAGGGGAGCTGGCGGGCCAGGTAACATTGCATGCAAATCAAAATGAGAAATGCCACGAGGGAGGTGACAAAGTATTTCCTTTGTGGCCCTGGTCATTTTGGAGGCTGTGTGAGTGTTAAACATGTCTGAAGATAGGGGTGTATCTGAAGACACGGAGTGAGCATGGAATTCCAGACTACAGTTTGGGGTGGAGCTTTTAAATGATTTAATACTGTAGTCTAAGAACCACCTAAAATTCCCAGCAAGGGAATTAGGCAGTTAGGAATTCGGTGTCTCAGGGAATGCAAAAGACCCCTGGTAAAGGGGGTTGGGCCTCAATCGTGCAAGAGACCTCTAATAAAGGAGGCTGAGCCTGGCCAAACACTCAGCGTTGGGTATCCAAAATGGGAAACAAGCAAAGTAGGGAAAATTCTGATCAAAAAAAGAAAAATGATAAGATCCAATCAAACAGCCTCCTGGGCTATATGCTCAAGTACTGGGGCAATAATCCTAGAACCTAAAATAAGAAAAAAAATAGATGATTAAATATTGCTGTTTCATTTGTAGTCAGGAGTCCATATTACTACCAGCCAACTTCAGTTTGGGCCAAATGAGGTTTGTGTATATGGATTATATATAAATGAGTACTCATAAATTAAATTAAATGAAAAATATGGATCCAAATACATTTTAGTTCACATGACCTACAAATCTTTAACAAGTAAGTTATCTAAGTTTGGTAAAGTAGAAATAAAGGTATTATTAAAAATTATTTTTGCCAGGTTAGCCAATTAACATTGTGGTTTATATAGAAAGCAATGTTATATAAGGATGATCTGATTAAAGTGGTGCCTGTGAGTCCAAAAAGAACCAACTCAAGGATGACTTAGACATAACTTGTGTCTCTTCTGATGAGCCCATGTGATCCTGAAGAGTTCATTCTTAAAAGGGACTTAATTCCTTTGATTTTCCCTTAATCCTGGGAAAATCCAGGATTTAATTCTAAATCCTTAAGTTCATGGTTTCACTGGTTTGATAGCAAATCAATATTTTTTTCCTTCTTCCCAAAGGCTTGTCCCAATTATTTGAATAGGAAAATTGGGACAGGTAACAGAATTCGATTACAACTATGTCAGGTGAGGCAGAACTCCCACTCCCACCCTCTTACTCTTCTGAGGGGGTGAGGTGGAAAAACTTGCAGAGAGATGGCAGCTCTGGATTTGGGAGACAAGGAAGATTGCCTTGGGTAAGAACCGCTTGGACAGGCGTTCTCCCCCATGAGGGGCAGGGGAGATTGGAGACTTCTCAGCAGCTGCCAAAGTTCTTTTCACCTTGGGGAATTCTCACTTCCCTTTCCCTGAGTGGCTACAGCTTGTTCTCCCACCTGGACTGATTTGGGAGGAAGGAAACTAGATGTAGTAAGTCGAGACAACCTTGGCCTCTTGGAGCGCACTCCATAGCTCTTTGATTCCTCACATTGGGTCCTTTTTGGTGGGGAGGGGGCATTCAATTGGTTTCCTTTGTGGGGAATTTTTTAATTTTTGTAGTCAAGAGGAACTAGAGAATTTTAATTGGGGGAAGGGAAATTGTCCCCACTGGTGAACATGGGTTCTGTTAGTCTGTTTGTGGGCCTTTTGATTGACTCTATGTGTCTGTTTGTATCTGTTTTCCCTTTGTAAAATGCCAGTGTTGTGTAAGGTCCCCTGGAATCTCTTTGAGGATTCCAGCTAAATGAGTCACTTATGACTGTAGAGGTAAAAGTAAAAAAAAAAAAAAAATTAATTATGATTGATGATATATGAAGTATTCTGAGCATAGTGTGATCTTATGGTTAAAGTTGTTAGGCTAAATAGAAAGAGACTCCAGTGTCTTTTTTTTTTTTAACAAGTGTCTATATAGTTACAGGGTAAATAGGCTGAGCATCCTTAATCCTATGGATGTAAGTTAAAGGTACAGAGAACAGCATCATCTCCAGTGTCTTAGCCAGAGGAGAGTTGAGAAAGATTTAATAAGCTTGAGATAAGATTATCCTCTCTGCTCCACTGCCAGTGCCTTTGGGGCAGTGGTGTCTGCCATAAAGGTGGCAGTTCCCTTGCCCTCAGTAATGGCAGTGATGATGGTGATACACCTTGAAGATGTCACTCCCTGAGGGACACCAGCACCTGGGTGACTTTCTCCATATGCAGCACAGGTTGGGGGGGGGGGCTTTCCCCATGGTCTGGTGGCCTGAGCTGTGTAAATCTGCAGTTCATCTCTTGTCTTGGTGCTAAAAAGTTGTACTTCCTCCCCTGTCTTCAGGGATCAAGGGCTGCCTCTGCTCTGCAGACCTAGGGCTGGACAGGAAGTGTCCCCAATGCTTCAAAGGAAGCAAAGTCCCCAATGCTTCAAAGTCAGCAAGACCACAACCCATCATGGCAGGTGGCACAACTGATAGAGGAAAAGCCTCACAGATTCCCTAGGAGTGACCCTGAGGAGTCTTAACTGAACTTTTGTTTGCCCAATACTGGGCAAACTACTTGTTCTTGAACATCCAACAGGAAAGTATAACCAAAAACAAGTGTGCTGTTCTGGGGTAAAAGAGTAGTATTCATGGAGCCATTTAAATACTTATTATGCCACTTAATTTAACTAGCTAGCTTCTGACTTTGGCTCCCCCTTATATTCTACATTTTAATTTATAATGGTGCTTCTGCTCTTAGGTTCACAGGGAAAAAAATGATATAGCACTGATGTCTAAAACTTCTGGGTCTTTATAAAATGCTATATAACTAAACTTGTCCTTTTTGAGGTTTTGCAGGTCCAGGACAACTGGACACCTAAAGGAGAAACAAGATGCTTGATTATAGATGGATGGCTCTACCAAATGTGTAAAAACAAAAGACATAGTCATGGATAACCCTTATAGTAGGCAAATTGTTGGTAATGATGGACAGGGTCATAGTAATCAATATACTATGTTGTTTGTAATTTGTCAACTATATTAAAATGCTATAAAGGAGAGATGTTACTAGCCAAATATAACATGGGAAAATAGATTAGCTCTATAAGGATTAACAACTCTAGCAAATGAGCTCACTAAAAATTCAGGAATAGATGATCCCTTCACTAACCCAATAAAACAATGGTTTGGTAAATGGAAAGGAATAATAACATTTATCCTGACCTCCCTTATCATTGTTATCAGAGTAATGATTTTGGTAGGATGTTGTATAATTCCTTACATACAGGGATTAGTCCAAAACTTACTGAAACGACAGTTACCAAACGCTCTAACTCCCATATATTGATAGTCATTTTCTACTTACCAACTTAGATCATAAGAGTCATCTTATGTTGATAGAGTTTTAAAAAAGAATAGAAATGTATAATAAAGAGGGGGTTGTAAGAAAGAAAAATGAACTTTTCTATTGAAGTTGTAAGGTCATATAAAAACTGACTGGTAGCCGGGCATGGTGGCGCACGCTTGTAATCCCACTACTTGGGAGGCGGAGACCATAGGATCTGGGTTCGCGGCCAGCCTCAGCTACTTAGTAAGGCCCTCTGCAACTTTGTGAGACCTGGTTTCAAAATAAAGTATAAAAAATAGGGCCGGAGGTGTAGCTCAGAGGTAATACGCCCCTGGGTTCAATCCCCGGCACCACAAAAATAAAATAAAATTAATTAATTAATTAATTAAATAAATAAATAAAGAAATAAAATAAATAAAAACTGACTAGTATTCATTTTATAACAGTAGCTTAGGAATCCATTTTGTAACTTTCTGGAATACGTGTCTGTATGCTTCACTATCAGAAGTATAGGTTTCTCATTTCACCTTTATTCTAAAGAAAAAAAAAAAACTTGCCCAGTGGAAAACTAGCCAACCAGATTAGATTGTGAGGTCTCACCCCAGCCAATGGGGAATGACACAGTGGGCTACACATCAGGAGGATAAAAGAGCGCAGACTACCCATGCCGTGTGCTTGCCCTAATTTTATGGTGTGCATGGATCCTTATGCACAGAAGTAAAGTACCTTGCTGGGTCACTTTTGAGTTCATGAGTATTTATTTAATACCCTCCTAAAATCTGTTTGTAACATTTTTTTGTGTGTGTGGTACTGGGGATTGAATGCAGGGGTGTTCTACCGCCACGCTACGCCCCTGGCCCTATTTTTTGTACTTTATTTTGAAACCAGGTCTCACGAAGTTGCGGAGGGCTTCACTAAGGAGAGAGAGAGAGAGAGAGAGAGAGAGAGAGAGAGAGAGAGCCGAGGCTGGCTGCGCACCGGATCCTCCAGTCTCCGCCTCCCAAAGTACTGGGATTACAAGCGTGCGCCACCACGCCCAGCTTGTTTCTAACATTTGGAAGGTAATCACCACTAACCACTATTGTACATGGACTACTAATTTGCACACCTGATTCCTATTGTTTTTCTAATACCACCCCTAGAATGACAGACCTACATTCCCTCATGCTTATTTAGCAGAACCCAAAATCTGGCCAGGTTTCTGTGAGCCCTTTATGCCCAAGAAGAAATTATACCTTTTATGCCCAACCCTTAGAAATTCAGCAAGTTTGTTTTCCTTTACTGATGCATAGTAGACAGACGCCCCTTTCCCTTTTCATCCTGTTAAATCTCCACAAACTGATAGAATGAAGATACTATCATCTGCCTAAGTTAGTTATCAGTAACATATTATTTATTGTCTAAGTCACACCTGACACACACAAAAGACTAAATGTACAAATGGATAGTGGCTAAGCTGTATAAAATATAAACTTGGGACCTATCATCTTTTTAGCAAACAGTCCAGAAACCTCAGAAACAATCAATCCAGAATGGTTAAGACTTGGTCAATGCCTGTGATCATGCCCACAGCCTTGTTACACCAGGGCAGTGGAGTAAGTTTTCAAAGAAAGTGCCCAGAGACAGCATGGGAGACATGTTTTGTTGGAGAAAGTTTACAAGAGATCAGTTATCCCTCCAAGAAGAGTTCAGAGGTAACAGGCTAAATAGATATCACATTTGTCCCTCATGGTACATCAAGATAGACATATGAACAAGAGAAACAGAATAGAGATCCCAAAAGTAACCTTTTCCATATGCAATCAAATTATTTTTTACAGGGTTGCCAAGACCATTTAATTGGGAAAAGATAGCTTGCAGTATGGATTGTGTTGGAAAACTAAATAGCCACATGAAAAAAAAGTATAAAACTGGACTTTTATCTTACACCATACACAAAACCAATTCAAAATGGATGAAAAACAAATGTTATAAATATAGCTATATAGTTACACCTATAACTATAAGTAGGAAACTAGAACATAGGGAGAAAACTTTGTGGCACTGAATTTGGGTATGAGTTCTTGAATATGGTAACCAAGGAAGAAGCAAAGAGGAAAAAATGGCAAATTGGACCTCAATATAATTAATAACTTGTACATTGAAGGGCACTATCAAGAGAGTGAAAAAGCAACTGACAGAATGGGAGAAAATATTTGTAAATTATATATCTTTGAATGGATTAAAATTTAGAATTCATAGAATATCATCCAACAAAATATTCTTAAATATTTCTAGTAAAAAAATGAACAAGCAGGGCATGGTGGTTTATACCTGTTATCCCAGTACTTGGGACACTGAGATAGGAGGATCACAGGTTCGGTGCCAGACTCAGAAACTTACAGAGACCATGTTTCAAACTAAAAAATTAAAAGGGCTAAGTGTGTAGCTTAGAGGTAAAATGCCCTTGAGTGCCCTGGAGTTCAATCCCAGTGCCACACACACAAATAAAGCAAAAGAGCAAAAGACTTGAATAGACATTTCTTTAATGTCTTCAGTTTGCTAGATGCACAAATGGCCAAAAATTGCATATAAAGATACTATCACTCATATTGTAAGAAATAAATACAGAAATCAAAATCATAATGAAATAACACCTCACACCTTTCAAAATAGCTACTATAATTTAAAAAATAAAAAGTGTTGGTGAAAATGTGGGAAAATTAGAAACCTTGTACATTTTACATTTTACTTTACATTCTTGGTAGGAATGTAAAAAAAAATAGAATCAACATATAATCCATCAATACAGCTTCCATTTATATATATCCAAAGAAGAAAAAGAATGATCTACAAGAGTTATTTGTATGCCACATTCTTAGCAACATTACTGATAATAGTCAATAAGTATGAGGAACATGTGTCTATTAATAAATTAGTGGATAAATGAAAGATGGTATATAAATATAATGGAATACTAATTAGAATTAAAATGGAAGAAAAAAATTTTTTGTCGTACTGGGGATGGAACCCGGGGGCATTCTACCTCCAAGCTACACCCCCAGCCCTATTTTTTATTCTTTATTTTGAAACAGGGTCTAAGTTGCAGAGGCCTCACTAAATAGCTGAGGCTATCTGCAAACCCAGTTCCTCCTGTCTCAGCCTCCCAAGTACTGAAATTACAAGTATGCACCACCACACCCAGCAAAAATTTTAACATATATATACAAACACAATATGTACTAAAACATGGATGAAGCTGGGCGTGGTGGCTCATGCTTGTAATCCCAGTACTTGGGATGCTGAGACAGTAGGATCACAGATTTTCAGCCAGCCTCAGCTAAAGGCCCTCCACAATTTAGTGGGACCCTGTTTTATTCTTTCTTTTTCTTTCTTTCTCTTTCTTTCTTTCTTTCTTTCTTTCTTTCTTTCTTTCTTTCTCTCTCTCTCTCTCTCTCTCTCTCTCTCTCCTTCCTTCCTTCCTTCCTTCCTTCCTTCCTTCCTTCCTTCCTTCCTTTCTTCCTTTCCTTTTTCCTTTCTTCCTTTCTTTCTTCCTTTCTTTCTTCCTTTCCTCCTTCCTATCCTCCTTCCTTTCCCCTTTCCTTTCCTTTCCTTTCCTTTCCTTTCCTTTCCTTTCCTTTCCTTTCCTTTCCTTTCCTTTCCTCCCTTCCCTTCCCTTCCCTTCCCTTCCCTTCCCTTTCCCTTTCCCTTTCCCTTTCCCTTTCCCTTTCCCTTCCCTTTCCCTTTCCTTTCCCTTTCCTTTTCTTGTACCGGGGATTGAACTCAGGTGCATGCTACCTCCGAGCTACACCCCCAGCCCTATTTTAGTCTTTATTTTTAAAACAGAATCTCAAAGAATAAAAAATAGGGCTGGGGATATAGCTCAGAGGTAGAATGCTCCTGGGTTCAATCCCCAGTACAAAAAAAGGGGGGGTGAACTTTGAGGACATTATGTTAATGAAATAAAAAATAATAAGCCGGGCGTGATGGCACATGCTTGTAATCCCAGTATTTTGGGAGGCAGAGACCGTAGGATCCAGGTTCACGGCCAGCCTCAGCTCGCTCTCTCTCTCTCTCTCTCTCTCTCTCCCTGTCTCTCTCTCTCTCTCTCTCTCTCTCCATCTACTTAGTGAGACCCTCCCCAACTTCGTGATACCTGGTTTCAAAATAAAATATAAAAAATAGGGCCGGGGGTGTAGCGCAGAGGTAGAACGCCCCTGGGTTCAATCCCCAGTACTGCAAAACAAAACAAAACAAAAATAGACAATTCTATTTGTATGAGGTACCTAAAGTAGACATAGAATGATGACTTCTAGGAGTAGTGGGAATCCTAGGGGAAGAGAAAATAATGATGAAAGAAATAATTTGGAATGATTCCTGAAACTTTCCAAAAATTTGAGGAAAAAAATGAACATACAAATTCAAGAAGCTTGACAAACTTCAATTAAGATTCCCACACCAATATATAATCAAGTCTGTCAGAAGTCAAAGACAAAGAAAGCATGAAGAGAAGAAAATTATAACCTACAGTGAATCCAAAAAAAAGATTTTGAGCCTACTTTTCTTAGAAGCTAAAGGGCTATTGCTTAACATTTTCAAAATGCTGAAGCAAAATAACTGCTAACCAAGAATCTTGTATCTGGCAAAACTGTCCAAAAACAAAGGGAAATTGAGACATTCTCAGATAAATGGAAGCTGATGGAGTCTATTACCATTACAATCTGCTCTACCAGAAAGGCTAAAGTGTGTCCTGTAGGTTAAAATTAAAGGACACTAGAAAGTAAGTCAAAGCCATTAGAGAAAATAAAAATGTCTGGTAGGGTAAATACATGTAGAGTTATAAAGCACATATCGTTCTAACTTTGGTTTGTAATTTTTTGTTTTCTACATATTTTAAGAGACTAATTCCTAAAATATTTTGGACACATAATTTACAAAGATGTAATTTTGTGACAACTGGATAGAAGAATTTTTATAACCTATTGAGGTTAAGCTGGTATAAATGTAAAGTGCAAATCAAAGATAAAATTAAGATGATAAGTATAATCTCTGATATCCAGAGAAAATATATTTAGAACATACATACAAAAAATTAAAGGTTATTGTTTTTGTTATTTTTCATTGCTGGGATCAAACTCTGACTTTGTATATGCTAGGTAGGCCCACTGAGTATATTCCCAGCTCAATGCTTTAAAAAAGAGAAAGAAAAATTAAATGTTTCACTGCAAATAATAATGAACCAAAGAAAATATAACAATAAAAGAATAGAGATAAAAATATGGAAAACATACAGAAAACAAATAGTATATTGTAAATTGACAGAAATAAGTCCTCATCAGTAACTACTTCAAGTAGACGAAATTTTAATCTAAAAGTAGATATTGGCAGAATACATAAAACATGACCCAACTATATATTATGTACAAAAGGCTCTTGTTTATTTGCTTTTATTATTTTATTTTATTTATTCATATTCTTGGTATTGAGTATTGGATCCAGGGACGTTCTAACTCTGAGCTAGACCCCCAGCCTTATTTTTAGTTTTTGTTTTTGAAACAGGGTCTCTAGGTTGCTGAGGATCTTGCTAAATTGCTGCAGGTCTTGAACCTGTCTCAGCCTCCCAAGTACTGGGATTACAGATAAGTGCCACCACACCTGGCCTGAAACTCATTTTAGATCCAAAGAACCATTCATTTTTAACATGATGTAATAGTAAACAAATAATTTGGGTTAAAGTTTAGATACAGTTTGTAATGAATAATGACTGCAGGCCAGATGTGGTGGCACATGCTTGTAACTCCAGTACTTGGGAGGCTGAGACCGGAGAATCTGGGTTCATGGCTAATCTCAGCTACTGAGTGAGGCCCTCCACAACTTAGTGAGACCCTGTTTCAAAATAAAGGATAAAAAATAGGGCTGGGGGTGTAACTCGGAGGTAGAATACCACCAAAAAAAAAAAAAAGGCTGTGCAATTTCCTAGAAGATGAATTCATGTGTTCAATCATATCTTAGGATGTGCTGTTTCCACTGAATTTCTTAGCTGTGTAAAAACTGAATAAACAATGCCAAATATCATTTTAAAGATTTTATATGGCAAAATTTGAAATCATTTCAAATATAATCACTAAGGTCATTGCCATTTTCCATATTCGAACATGTTTTACAATTGAGCATAAGAATATCACTTAGAAATCTATCTTAGATGAAGTTAACATACAAGTAAACTATAAATGTTATAATGTAATTATTCATTATGAAGTTATTTATAATGAATAATACTATACTTCTAGAGAATCAATTTGTCCTTGGTAAGGATCAACATG
>PVJS01062249.1:0-10788 GCA_004027185.1 Glis glis | reverse complement strand
CCCTTTTTTTTTTTATACTTTATTTTGAAACCGGGTCTCACAAAGTTGCGGAGGGCCTCACTAGGTAGGGGGGGGGAGCGCGCGAGAGCGAGCTGAGGCTGGCCGCGGACCTGGATCCTCAGGTCTCCGCCTCCCAAAGTACTGGCCGGCTCCTATTTTTCACTTTGAAACAGGGTGTCACTAAATTGCTGAGGGCCTTACTAAGTTGCTGAGGCTGGCCTCGGACCTGTGATCCTCCTGTCTCAGCCTCCCAAGTACTGGGATTACAAGCATGCGCCACCATGCCCAGCACTGATATTTTTTATTTTATTTATTTATTTATTTATTTATTTATTTATTTATTTATTTATTTGCAGTACCGGGGATTGAATGCAGGGGCGTTCTACCTCCGCGCTACACCCCCGGCCCTATTTTTTATACTTTATTTTGAAACCGGGTCTCACGAAGTTGCTGAGGGCCTCACGCAGTAGAGAGAGAGAGAGAAAGAGAGAGAGACAGGGGGAGAGAGAGAGAGAGAGAGCTGAGGCTGGCCACGAATCCGGATCCTCCGGTCTCCGCCTCCCAAAGTACTGGGATTACAAGCGTGCGCCACCACGCCTGGCCCAGCACTGATATTTTTTAAAGAATGCAGTACTATATCTATTTTATTTACAGCATTGTCCTCTTAAGCTGGGAACAAGTTTTGAGAGGTAGTTTTGATGACTGAACATAGTAAATAATGACCAGAGCAGTTTTATTAGGTAATTTTTATTTCTTATTTTCTTGCTGTGACTGTAGTCTTTCATGGCCATTCCTTTTTTTGTGTGTGTGGTACCGGGGATTGAACCCAGGGGCATTTTACCTCTGAACTACACCCCCAGTCCTATTTTTTATTCTTTATTTTGAAACAGGTTGCAGAGAGCCTCACTAAGTAGGCTGAGGCTGGCCAGGAACCTGGATCCTCCAGTCTCAGCCTCCCAAGTACTGGGATTACAAGCGTGCACCACCACACCCAGCACGGCCATTCCTTTTTGTTGTTGTTGTATGTAAGAAATTCTCAGGCTCATATTACAGTATATCATATTGTCCTGATGCAAGAGTCAATTTGTGGTTTCCTTTTTACTAGGTTTGTTCTTAACACAAAGATTAGCATGCCACATGACGACCACATCACAGCTCTCTGTTTCTGTAATGCAGAAAAATGTGAAATCCCCACCTTGGTTACTACTAGCAAAGATGGTTACTTCAAAGTATGGATATTAACAGATGATTCTGATATTTACAGTAAGTTGATTAAACATAACCGTGTTCAAAGAGTACACAGTTTCAAGAATCGATAGGTTTAGCTCATGACATAATCCACCTTGGGAGGACATTTTTTACCTATTTGAAGTCTGTACTATTGCTTAATTTTAATAGATTTAAGAGATTACATTTTCATATACCTTTTCACCTCAATCTGGCTTTTAAAAATGGTGTTCTTTATTAATAATGTGCTGATTAGTTTGTAAGGGTACAGTGAAAAGGCTTTTGCCACTAGTCCTTTCTCTGTACCACTAGAGGGCGATCAAGGGCTCTAGGAAAGGGCACAAATTTCAACAGTCAATACCTTGCAGCATTTTAACTTAAAGTTATGGGGAGTGGATTTTTTTTTTCCCTTGTGTCTTTGTTTCTTAACCTTTACTATTTATAACATCCATATACTGTTATCTAGCACTTAGGCCATTTTTTAATGTTACGGCTTATCTTTCCACAGAGAAAGCTGTTGGCTGGACCTGTGACTTTGTAGGTAGTTATCACAAGTATCAAGCAACTAACTGCTGTTTCTCTGAAGATGGCTCTTTACTAGCAGTTAGTTTTGAGGAAATAGTTACCATATGGGATTCAGAAACATGGGAACTTAAATGTACATTTTGCCAACGGGCTGGTAAAATAAGGTAGGTAAATCATTTGGGTACTATGTAGTACTTTCTTAAAAATTTATTTAAATAAGTCTTTAAACTTTAACTATAATTTAGGCTTTCCTTAAAGGCATCCTGTAGGTCGGGGGCAAGCAGCTAACCAAAATGTTAAAAAGTTAAAAACTCTTGAGTACATAAACTATGTACCAACATTTCTGAAATCAGGATTAACATTAAATCTTGGCATACAAATGTTTTCTTCTTAATAAAGACTTCCATGGGTATGCTAATAACAAAATCTATACATAAGCCTCAGTGGATTCAAACCATGCTCATCTTCTGTGTATTCTGATAAAAACTATGTTATACTCAAACTTAACTGTTTCTGAAAAAGGCAGCCAAACTTAACAGTGTTTTCCAATTTACTTCAGGTAACTGGGCATGAGGAAAGGATGGCAGATAGCTAATAAAATTGTTTCTAATTCCCAACATGTCTGATTCTGAATTTACTCTGTAAAACTTTCTTCAGAATTCAGATTGTATGTTTTCCTCTTTTAGGTAAAGAGCATAAAATAGAGTTTTTGTTAAGTAAACCTTTCCTTTTATAATCCTTAGCCATGTTTCTTCAGGATGTTTTTTTTTTTTTTTTTTTTTTTTTTTTTTTTTTTTTTTTTTTTTTTTTTTTTTTTTTTTTTTTTTTTTTTTTTTTTTTTTTTTTTTGCGGTATTGGGGATTGAACCCAGGGGCATTCTACCTCTGAGCTACACCCCCGGCCCTATTTTTGATTCTTTATTTTGAAACAGGGTCTCACTAAGTTGTGGAGGGCCGGCCGTGATCCAGATCCTCCAGTCTCAGCCTCCCAAGTACTGGGATTACAGGCGTGTGCCATCTCGCCCGGCTTATTTCAGAATAATTATAAACAAAAACACGTATCTATTTAAAAATGTAAGCTGGGCATGGTGGCACATTCCTGTGATCCTAGTACTCAGGGGGCTGAGACAGGAGGTTCAAGACCAGCCTCAGCAACCTAGCAAGACCCTGTTTCAAAATAAAAAGTGCCAGGGGTGTAGCTCTGAGGGAGAAAGTTCCTAGGTTCAATCCCTAGTACCAAAAGTAATAATAATGATGATGATAATAATAAATCCTACATTGCGTGAAACAAATACAGTGTGTGGATGCCTGCAGTCCTTTGTAACTAAGTGTACTAGAAACGACTCTTGCTAACCTCCTTACGGTTTTACCCTAGGCACCTTTGCTTTGGGAAATTGACGTGTTCAAAGTATCTTCTTGGTGCTGCTGAAAGTGGCATTCTTTGCTGTTGGAATCTACTCAGTTGTGCATGTAAGAGATTTTTACTCTAAGGTGACTTGGAAAGGCATATAGAAGAAGTTGTCTTTGAACTTTGACATTTTAGAAATTAGGGATCATATCTTCATATCTCTACCTAGATAATATATAATTTTTTACATGATATATTATACCACCAAAATTTGCAGTGGTGGACCTATAATAAATTATTTACAAACACCCAATTGTCAGTTGATCAGTTATCATTATCTTCCCCTTTCTTCACTGTCTTCAGAGTGTAAAACCTTGTTGCCTTGTATATATTCTTTATGCCTATAACAATTTGAGGAATATTTCTGCTGATTTTTAATGCATATTAATCTACAGTATCACAGCATAAAATTTGAATATAGTATTCCATAATTCTAACAAATGTGAATTCAGTGGCATTTTACTTGTTTGAGAGGATGGAAGGTATGGTAGTTGCTTGGTGATCAATGCATGTGATATTCTCTATGGTGACTCTAGATAACATTTCACATACATTTAGCAGTAGCAGAAAAGCACTAGATATAAGTCTCAGTGGAAGAATAACTGTCGTAGAGTATGGAAAAGTACTAAAATTCAGTTTTTTCCTGCTTCCTGTTCCTCAATTTCGTGTACCCCTCCACAGGTAATTTCAGTGTGTTTCCATTATTAATTGGAAGCATAAAAGCCTTCTACCTAAGAATAATAGAATTGATTGTCCCAATAAAGATTAAGAATACCTGCTTTAAATAAATAAACCCTCTAAGAGCTTTTGATAAATCTCTTCTTTAGAAGTGCATCACTTTTTTTTGTTTTTTGTTTTTTTTCTCCCAGTGGAATGGAGTGCAAAATTAAATGTTAGAGTTATGGAAGCTGATCCTAATTCAGAGAACATTGCTGCAGTCTCTCAGTCTTCAGAGGGTTCAGACTGTAAGTACAAAACATTTTGACAGTCAAAGGAAATCTGTTAACTGAAGATTCTTTTTAATGTCGTTAATTTGAATCAAACTTGCCTTCAAGTCAGATGTTCATTTGAAACCATTTTGCCTGAGGCTTTTCCCTTCCTTCCTTGCTCCAACACCTTATAATGTATACATTCCTACTTAGTTCGGGAGAACTTCAGTAGTGCACCTCTTATTTTTCCACCAGCCAATTCCTACTCATTCTTCAAAATCCAGCAGAGCTCTCACCCCTTTGAGGCATTCCCAACTCCCCTAAGAAGTTTTAGCTGGCCCTTCATACTTTTGAAACAATTCCTATATACTGCTTTTCTAATACTTAAGATGAAATACTTCACTGATATTTTGGTGTCCATCTTCTGTAGTAGCCCCTCGTATCTGCATCAGGGATCCTTCTTTCTGTTTTTCAGGTTCATAGTCCTCATTCCCAACCTGTTTGGTACATAGTAGGCCCTCACTAAATACTTGTTGAGTTAGAACCTAAGACAGTCCTGAGCTGGCTACTTGCTCAATGGGGTGAGTCCCAGGATTAGTGTGATCTTCCAGTCTGCGACTAGAACTAACCTTTGCAGGCAAAATGTCATTGTCTGTTTGTTTTTTCCCTCTAGTGTTTGTATTTAAGCCTAGCGAGCCAAGGCCATTGTATATTCAAAAGAACATCTGCAGAGAGGAAGTCCAGTGGGGAGTGTTTGTTCCACGAGACGTCCCCGAGTCGTTCACCTCAGAGGCTTACCAGTGGCTTAACAGATCTCAGTTCTACTTCCTAACAAAGTTACAGGTAACTGCCCCCTCAAAAAAGGTGAACACTTTGTACATGTAATTTTAGAGAGTAATAGCCCATGACTGCTGGTGTGTTACTTATTTTTAGGTGGGACATTTTCATTAAAGGTTTATTTCCCAAAAGAAATTGCCAAATATGCTCAATACAGCAGTATTACTAATAAGAATGTGTTAGTACCACTTTACCCCACCCCTTTAAGGCTTCTTAAGCTTTGTTTCCATTAACTCATGACACACAAAAAAAGCAGAAGACAACAAAACTCTTACTTATTAGCATGGTTCATTTTTTGTATTTTATATTTGACTTGCTAGTTTTTAAAAAATGATGGCTTAAATTTGAGCTGTCAGTTGAATTTTATTTCATTACCAATTCTTAAATATTTCTAAGAACACAATCTTATAACTCTTCACAGGGATTATTAAACAAACTTTAAATCTTATTTCTCTGTGGACACATATATATAGTAAAATGCAAAATTGACCTTACTTTTCACACCTGTATCACCTTATTTAGATTTGCACTCTAGTTTAACTTTTGCATCATTGATTGATTTCTCTTTTTAGAGTTTATTGACATTCAGTACAAAGTCTCCAGAAGAGAAGCTCACACCAACAAGCAAACAGGTATGTTTTGGCCACTCATGGTACAGGCTGCGTTGCCTCCCTCAAAAGATAGTTTTCTTTTAGAACTCAGCTTTGAGAAAAATGTTTCACCTGGACATCAGATGGACTTTTAAACCATATAAATTGATGTACCTTTTTTGAAATTATAGTACTTTTTAAAGTTGATTTAATTGAGAATATCAATAATATATGTTTGATTTATTAAAGAGTCAAATATAGTTGGCCCTCCATATCCATGGTTCCATATCCATAGAGTCAACCAGTCGTGGATCAAAAATATTCAGAAAAGGCCGGGCGTGGTGGCGCACGCTTGTAATCCCAGTACTTTGGAAGGCGGAGACCGGAGGATCCGGGTTCGCGGCCAGCCTTAGCTCTCTCGCTCTCTCCCTCTCCCTCTCTCTCTCTCTCTCTCTCTCTCTCTCTACCTACCTACCTAGTGAGGCCCTCTGCAACTTCATGAGACCTGGTTTCAAAATAATGTATAAAAAATAGGGCCGGGGGCGTAGCGCAGAGGTAGAACGCGCCTGCGTTCAATTCCCGGTACCGCAAAAAAAAAAATATTCAGAAAAAAAGCCAGGCTTGGTGGCACATGCCTGTAATCCCAGCACTTGGGAGACTGAGACAGGAGGATCATAGATTTAAGGCCAGCATGCAGTAATTTAGTGAGATCCTGTTTCAAAATAAAAAATAAAGGAGGCTTGGGTTTAGCTCAGAGGTAGAATACCCCTGGGTTCAATCCCCAGTACCACACACACACAAAAAAAAATGTAAATATTCAGGGGGAAAAACGCTAAAATATATGGGAGAATATGTATAGGTTATATTTAAATACTATTCCATTTTATGGGACTTGAGTATCCTCAGATTTTGGTATCCACAGAGGGTTCTAGAACTAACCCCCCATGGATTATCTGTTAACTCTGACCTATTGAAGCTAAAATTGTAACTTTTTTGCACCACCACTCCCCGCATATATACAATACACACATCCCCTATCTGTCCCCTGATTTCCCCAGTGTAGCTAAGTCATCAATTGAGTTTCATTTACTTCTCACCTAGTTCAACCCCAGACTGTATCCAAGTTACGTGAGTCTCTCAATATTTTCAGACACGCTGGGTATTCTTTGCAGTCATGAAGAAGTGTTTCCAAGGGCCTCTGGCTTGCTGCAGCCTGGACTGAGGGCTCTGTCCATCTGCTGCACAGTGGTCGTCTAGTGCCCACACTCGTCATCACTGGGGGCTTTCCTCTGCTGCATTAGATCCCATAGTTTTCCTCTCGCTTTGGCCATGCTCTCGCTTTGCTGAAGCACGTTCTGTTGGTGTTTGGAAGGTAAACTTAAGACCTTGCATGTTTGGAAATATTCTCCATATAAAAGACCACTGCCTTCAGCTGTGAAAAAGACACCACCTGCTACCCCCAGTCTAAAGACATGCTTTTGTTTTATTCTCTCCCACTTGGTTGGTTCGTTAGGTATAAAGTTTTAAGCTAAGGATCATTTCCTTTCAGCACTCTGAAGGTATTGTAATATTATTTTATAGCTTCTGGTATTTCTAGAAGTCTAATACCATTCGCATTCTTTGTTCTTTATCCTTGGTTTATTCTCCTCTGAAAACTCACTGCATTTATTCAAAAACTTTTTGTTAATCATCTGTTGATCGTCTACCATATGTCAGGGACTATTCTAGACACTTGGGATCACATTAGTGAACAAAATGGTCAAGTCTCTGAACTTGGAGTGTTTATAGTCTGCAGAAAGATATAGGCTCTAAACAACTAGTATTAAATAAGTAAAATGTGTAGTGCCTTAGACGATGATAAGAATTATGGTGGGGCAAGGAATACAGGTAAAGGGTGTGAGGGGATGCTTATGGTTTTAAATGGGAATCAAGGCAAAGCTTACTGGAAAGACTGACTCTTCCTCTGAGTGAGATGTGGAGCCCCTTAGAGGGCTTTGAACTAGAAAACTGACTTTGCAGGAATTCATTACTTTCCCTCCTTGTTTTTCTGTTCTTTTTATGAGATTTTGAATGTTTAGTGCTGAGCCTTCAAGAATGGTGCTGTAGTATTCTTACATGCGTGCCCGTTTTCTTTCTGTTTTCTGGGCAATTTCTTCATCTTCATTTTCAAATCTTTCTCCCCCTCTTGCATGATCTATTTCTACCAGATTTTTGTTTTCAATCTGTTTTGGTAGCTGTCTTTCATTTTACAGGTTTTCATCAGACTCTGATAGATCTTGGCTGTCCTTATTTTTAAAAGTGGGCACAAAAAGCTGTTTGGAGTCCTTAGCCTGTGTGGCATCTGTCTTCACTCTGACTGAGCTGTTTTATTGAGGAAATCTGTAATGTCATTATTTTTAGGTCTCTCTTAAGGTGGTCAAATGAGCAGATAAAATTCTTCTGAGTTCTTTCCTGAAGGACGTAAACCTGCCTGCCAATGTTCTGAGAACGACCCTCTGAAGGACAGCTGCCTTCACCTATGAAAGGACACCACCGCCTTTCCCAGTCTAGACACATAATTTTGTTAAGTTTTCCAGGAAATATGCTTTGAATCCTCTGCTGAGGCTGAGGAAGGGATGTGGGAATCTTAGGGCTTCTTAAATAGACTTTCTACCAGCCCTTCTGGATGTTCTAGCCCAGTTTTCACCCCACTTAAAGAGATACTATTAGTACCAATTCCTGAACATTTGTGGAATTCTATACTGTGAATTTCCCACAGCCAGCTTAGAATTCTATCCCAGCTCTTCTAAGTTATCTTTCAACCTGTTTCATCCTTCTAATGTGTTACTATTATGGCCTTTTCCCCCATTGTGAGCCTTTAAAAACCCTTCTGCTATCATTTTGTAGGATTAGGCAAAGAAACCATGCTAGGCCTCAGTTGATTTACCTGTAAAATGAGACAATCATACTAAATAATTTCTAAAGTTCCTTCCATCCCAGACACTTTATGATTCTATTGTACTAATTATTGAGCCAAAGGAGTTCCTCCTTTTTACTGAGATAATTTCCCACTTTCTTAAATCCTTACAGCTGTTAGCAGAAGAGAGTCTTCCAACAACCCCATTTTATTTCATATTGGGAAAGCACAGGCAACAGCAGGATGAAAAATTAAATGAAACTTCAGAGAACGAACTGGTACAACTACCCTTAACAGAGAACATACCTGCAGTCAATGAGGTAATTAGTAAAGCAAACTGCAAAACAGTGAAATGCATTAAGCACCTGAAGTTGGAATTTTTGTACATGTAGTCTGTGACAAATAACTTCTGAATAATTATTTGTATGCCATGTGATATTGATACCCACCCTAACATAACCTTATGGTTTGGGATTATTTTCGCCTAGACCTGAGGTGAAGGGAGAGGGGATCTGCATCAATTTTGGAAGGTGGAAATACTTTTTTCTTTGGTTTTTCTTTGGGGAAAGCCTTTTGTGTTTCATTCTTGATGTTTACAATAAAAGGTACTAAGAACACTAAAAGAATCGATTGTGCCAAAGGATGATCTTTTAAATGAAACCCTGTTTTTCTGATTTTTACTCTAGCTTCTTCACACTCCAGCCCATGTACTCCCGTCTGCTGCTTTTCTCTGCTCCATGTTTGTGAATTCACTATTGCTGTCTAAAGAAACTAAAAGGTAAAATATTTCTTAAAATACGTTTATCATGCCTATAATCCCAGTACATGGGTGGCTGGGACAGGAGGATCACAGGTATGAAGCCAGCACACAGTAACTTAGTAAGACCCTATTTCAAAATAAAAAACAAAAGGGCCTGGGAATACAGCTTAGAGGTAGAATGCACCTGGATCCAATTCCCAGTACCAAAAATAAAAAAGTTTATGTTATTCTCTAATCCATTTGAGGAATCATAATGGATTGTGTTTTCCTTTATAAGAATGTTCTTCCACTGCGTTTCTCTTTATTTCAGCTTTAAAATGTAGTTAAGGAGCCGGGTTTGGTGGTGCATGCCTATAATCCCAGTATTTGGGAGGCTGAGACAGGAGGATCACAGTTTCAAGGCCAGCCTCAGCAACTTAGTGAGGCTTTCAGCAATTTAGACCCTGTTTCCAAATAAAAAATAAAAGAGGGTTAGGATATAGCTCAGAGGTAGAATGCCCCTGGGTTCCATCCCTAGCACCAAAAAAAGGATGTAGTTAAGGGCAGAATTATTGAGTCAAGTAAAATACATTGAAAATAATTCAGAAAAGAGATAGTGTGTGTGTGTGTAAGGATTTGGTATATAATTTAAATTTATACTTTTTATAAATTCATGGTTCTTTTAAGTTAACCCATAATTTTAAAGTATACTTAATAACAAGCTTTTTTCATTTGCTTTTTATGTTTATATTTCTACATAGGTACCTTAAATTAGAAAGTTATTTTTTAGAAATACTTTTAATGGTGTTTATATTTTATTCTATTATTGTTAAAGTGCTGAAGAAATTCCTGATGATATAGATATGGAAGAAGAAAAGGAAAGTGATGATTCAGGTGAAGAAAATGATTTTACTGAAAAGGTCCAGATTACAAATAACACAGATTTGGGAGAAGACATCATACATCAATTGTCAAAATCTGAAGAAAAAGAACTGAGAAAATTCAGGAAAGTAGACTACAGCTGGATAGCTGCTCTTTAGGCCTTGGAGATGGGGGGGGTCTTGTACTTTGTGTTTTTTATTGTATGTTGATACTTCAAAAATATTTTTTAGTGTTTCTGTTCTTAAAATAAAATATCAAATATTAAAAGGCTTTAATTTTTATAAACTGGTAATACGAAGCTATAATTTTCATCATGCTTTACAGTTGCTGCGTATATTCAATTATCACATCATTTTGTTGTTGTTTTGAATCCCCTCTCAGCCTTATAAAATAGGTAGGTGTTTTCTTCACAGAAGAGCTGAGAGTGAAATTTATGCAGCATATGTCCCCTTATCTTCAATTTGGAGTTATGAAAAGTTGGGAAACTCAAAAGGCTTTGTTGATATTATTTTAAGTTTGACACCAAAATTCATTTGGTAGCCAGATGTGAACTGAATGGATGTAAGGTGTTTTAGTGCCAATTTATTCTTCTTAGTATTTATCTCTTTTAGAGAAATTTAGAGAAAACTTGATTATGTGGTGTTCTACAATCTGAACAGTTGAAAATTCAAATCATGGTAGCTGGGCATGGTGATACATTCCTGTAATCGCAGTACTTGGAAGGCTGAGACAGGAGGATCGCAGGTTCAAAGCCAG
>PVJS01062248.1:0-10781 GCA_004027185.1 Glis glis | reverse complement strand
GAGGGGACTTTGTATCTATTTCTTGTGCTCTGAAAGGATATATAAAGACTGGGCTGAATAAAGTCGAGGCTGCTGCAGTATGGAACTGAGAGCCCTCCCGAAAAATTATCTTTTGTCTCTCTCTCTTTATTTTTCTTAATCCTCACTCCCTGTTTCAGGTACCGTTCAAACCTTTCAGCTCTGCCGGCGGGTTCCGGCACCTGACACGGGAAACAAAGCAGTGATTTGATGGAAAGCATGAGTAATGCCATTGGGTTGGTGCGAAAACAGGGACAAGTCTGAAGAGCTCATCTCCCCATCTCTTTCCGATGTTTCCTCAGATGCCACCATCTCAGCCGGGCCCAAGCTGATCACCCTACTTACAGTTGCAACAAAAACTGCCGTGCCCTTGCCAACCCTCTGCTTTATTTCTCCCCAAAGCACTTTTTACCTCCTGATAGATCATTGACCACTACCACCATCAGCCTGCTTCCCCCTATTCTTATCTATCTCCACCCACTAGAACATAAGCTTTAAAAAGGCAGAGATTTTTGCCAGTTTTGCTCATGGTTGAGTTACCAGATTGTATACCAGGACCTCGGCTGTGGTGAGGTGTGGGAGGTGCTCCACAAATATTAGTTGAAATTCGACCTGGGAAGCAAGAGGCATCAAGGGAGGAGTCTACTTACAGAGACCCGCAGCCCATTTCTCCAGGGGGCTTCATCTCTGGCCGCCCAACAGATTCAATCCAGTAGATCTGACATAAGCCCTACATTCCTCCCTTCTTCCTCTCCCTTCCTTTCTCCTTCCTTCCCTTCTTCCCTCCTTCATTCCCTGCTCACTCCCTCCTTTATCATCCTTCCTTCCTTCCTCCTTTCTTTTTAGATCTCTATTGACAAATCTAATTTATATCCAGGATGTCACCCCACCATGTCACATCCATCTACATGAGCCAGTCCAACTGCAGACATCTGTAGACTACTGGCTCCAGACACTGTGACCAGCCTGGTGGCATAAACGATGTCCCAAGTTTGGGGGATGCAGCCGATGTTCTCCCATTATGGCAGGCTTAGGAGGCCTGGCTCAGTCCACTGAGGCAACTGCTAAGTCCATCCACCCCCACAAGACAGCCTGCTGAACTCTGTTCTCCACCAAAACATCTTTGATGAATCCTCGTTCCCTCCCTCCGCCTGTCTGATGAGTCCTCAGAGACTCCAACCAGTCTGTTCTGATCCATATTTATCAGCTCGGGGCTGTCTTCCCTTCCGCCATCACCCTCAGACTCTCCCCCAAGTTAATTGGGGAAGACGGATGGATGATGGCGCCCCATGTAACTCAATTAAGATAAAAGCTTCTGCTGATCTCTCTGCTGGGGAGACTAAAGATGTAGCCAGCAATAACTCCTGGAGCCAACATGTCTGCTGTGTGCAGCCTTGTGGAGGAGTCAAGGGTCTCAGCAGCTGCCTTCAGAGCCAAGGATCTGAGTTACCCAAGCCCCCAGCCTGGAAGCTGTGAAAGGTGCAGCAGGTAAGCCCGAACTCGTGCTGGCTGGAAACGCTTAGTGTCTCTGTGCAGAGTGTGGCCATTTCTGCCCCCTCCGCACGGTCAAAGCCCCCACCATCCCATGCCTGGGTTACTGCAGTAGCCTCCTCACTGGTCTCCCTGATTCTGTCCTTGCCTTTCTGTAGCCCATTCTCAATACAACTACTATTAGTATACTATTGTGGGGTTTTGTTTTGTTTTGTTTTGTTTTGTTTTGTTTTGTTTTGTTTTGTTTTGTACTGGGGATTGAACCCAGAGGCATTCTATCTCCAAGCTAAACCCCCAGACCTATTTTTTATTTTTATTTTGAAACATGGTCTCCCTAAGTTGCTGAGGGTCTCACTAAGTTGCTGCGGCTGGCCTCAAACCTGTGATCTTCCTGCCTCAGCCTCCCCAGTATTGGGATTACAGGCGTGCGCCACCACGCCTGGCATTTACTGTGGTTTTAAAATGTAAACATAAGCCGGGTACAGCGGCACATGCCTATAATCCCACTGCTGGGGAAGCTGAGACAGGAGGACCACAGGTTGAAGGCCAGCCGCAGCAACTTAGACCTTATTTCAAAATAAAACTTAAAAAGGTTAGGGATGTAGCTTGGAGGTAGAATGCCCCTGGATTCAATCCCTAATAGCCCCACAAAAATATGTACGATATAAATTGAATTAGGCCCCCCCCTTCTCAAAACCCTCCAGTCATTCCCATGGCACGCAGAGCAATAGCAAGGCCTCTACAGTGGCACTACTTGTTTTGCCCCAGAGACCTCTCTGATGGCGTCTCTTCCCGCTCCTTCCTTGCTTGTCCACTCCGCCACGCTGGTCCCTTCTTGCTCCTGAACACACCCAACAGGCTTTGGCCATCTGCTTTGCACTGGCTGTTCCTCCAGACTGGAATGCCCTTCCCCTGGGAGCAAAATGGCTCATTCCCTAACCTCCCAGTCACCTTATTAAAAATGTCAGTCCATACTGCCAAGAGCCCTTAGCCTGGTCTACTTTATACATAGTACTTATCATCTTCTAATACATTGGATAACTCTTCTGTCCGCCACCTCTCCCCTTTCTCCAAGCATGTGAGTACCACAGGATGGAGATTTTGTCTGTTTTGTTCCTGCTGCATACCCAGCCCTTTGAATGGTGCCTGGTACATACTAAATGCTCATGAAACACTTGTTGAATAAATTAATGAATCAGGAGTATAGACATGTGTTTTACCAAAGATGGCTAGAAGGAGCAAAGGAAACCATGGCGAGGACATGAACTTGAGCCTATGACAACATTCTCTGAAGCACAATCATCAAGTTGTTGACGGTCTAGAGGCAAGTAACCTGGCTGTGTCAGTCCTGCGTCCTCTATGTAGACCTGAGGTCAAATTAATGTTCTGACTATACTATATCCTGGCTGTGTGACCTTAGGCAAGTTACTTAAACACTCTCAACTTTGGTTTCCTCATATATAATATGGGGATAATGATAGAACCCTACTTCATTGGATTATTGTGGGACTTAAATGACTTCATATACTTAAGGAGCTTAAAATAGGGCTATAAGCATAGTGAGTTGTAACTGGAGCCACCGTGCACCAACAGGTCATGAGCTATGGACTAGAGAGAAGCAAACAGCTGGGTCTCCTAGCTGCTCAGAGATCTATGACTCCTGCCACCGTGGCCATATCCACTGGAGGCTGCCAGGAGACCTCAGCTCTGAGGCCTCAGGCAAAGATGCAGAGATGGAATTCTCCTTAAGTCAAGCTCCCTCTTTATCCCCAAGGAACCCTGCTTGGATCCAGAATCTCACACAGTCCTTGAACCAGATAGCTTCAACTTCTCAGCCTCACTGCTGACTTCACTGGGGCTCAGTATTAGCCCAGTGAGCTAGGTGTGGAGCTGGGTGTGGGTAAGAGAGGGACAGACACTAGTTTCCCCTCTCTCTCTCTCTCTCTCTCTCTCTCTCTCTCTCTCTCCCCCCTTCCTTCCCCATCTCTCCCTGGCCCCAAATCTTCCATCTCCTTAACCACAAACAGCAGCCCCCATGCAGGTCAATTAAAGCAAGCAGAGACTGTGGTCAAGATAGCAAATGTTGGTTGGTTAAGCTGCTCAGCTTCCAGGTTACTTTGTTATGCAGCAATAGCTAACTAATACATCTGGGATGGGGCCCCAAAGTCTGCACTCCTAACAGCTCCCTGGTGATGTGCAGGATTCTGTGGACCACACTCTGAGAAGCAAGATCAGATGATTTGCTCAAGACAATGTAGAGAGTGGTAAATGATAGGACATGACTTTGAACTCAGATGGGTGTGCCCATGTGGCTGTTCCATGACTGAGAGCTTCATACTAAAAGCTCCATGAGTTCCTACCTGCAGACTTCCTCCCACTCACAAAAGACACGTGGGAAGTTCTGGGAGTCAGTGCCCCATGGCAGCACTTGCCCAACAATGAGCAGAAGCTGGAAGATGAACAGAGCAGCTTCCTCACCAAGCGGGACAATTCTAAGGGATGTTCCACAACATCTCCCAGAGGTCCCAGAGAGCTTGCGCGCCAGTCACCCGCTGTGTCAACCGAATCAGCAGCCTTTATTGGTTTTTTTTTCCTTTCCCTGCAGTTCTTGGGATCACCTTCAAATAAAATGCTTGCACTCAAATCCTTGTCTTGGAACACTACGTGCTAACTAACCACTCTGCAGAGAGCTCTAAATACAACGTCTTGTTTAATCTCTACGACACTTAATAGACCCCTGAGACAGAGATAGGGCGAGTGGCCTACCCAAGGCACAGCTAGGAGTTAGCAGAGCAGGATTTGAATGCGAGTCTCTGAAAGCCTGGGTTCTTATACCTCTATCCAGCTTCCACCCACTGCTGTGTGCCCTCTAACTAAAGCCTCCCAATTCCATTTCATGCTCAGGTCTTTTTACTTCCTATAGAAATACATCCAAGCCCCATCCCAGTGCAGCCCATCAGCCTAAGAGACCAGTAAATCAATTTGAAAAACTTTTATTAAGTCACTAAGTAACAAGATCTTCTCAGGACATGTCTCAAAAGAGTAATCCCAGCAATAGGGGGAGGTCGCTGGGTTTCACAGCACATCTTTGGAAATTCAAGTGAAAAAGAATCCACGGTGACTACTGCATCCTAAATCAATCCTAGCATGTGACCATGTGACTCAAAAACTATGAGTCTTTGCCCTGGGATGGGGAGCAGGAGTTTCACTTGCTACTCTCTGGCCCAACTCATTCCCACAAATGTTTACGCCTAGCCAGGGTCTGGCTCATAGGAGGCACTCAGTAAATACTTCTTGAATCAATCAGTCAATCCACAAATAAACCCATGAATATAGATGTACCATGTAGCCAGGCACAGAGCCTCCAGCTAAGACCCCTCCCACTCCCGGGACATTCCCGCCCACTGGACAAAGGAGCAAAATGCTAAGTTGTGTGCACTAAAAATCCTGGCCCTATTCGTGTGGGCTGCTCCCTGAATTTCTCAAGATTATTCCCACATGACACCTCATTTTATTACCCACTCCACTCCCTCCATAACAACCATTGAGCTTGTTGGAAGGGAGAGGAAGGCAGGTAAGTGCGGGCAGAGGAACTTTGGCCTCTAAGTCCAAGAAACATCAAACTTTAATCCTAACGTTGCCACCACTTGTCACAGACTTGATCTGTGAGCTTTGGACGGTCTCTTTCCAATTCTGAAGGCCGGTTTCCTTGTTTATACAATGGGAGAGGGCTAAGCTGAATCTGAGATAAAACAAAAGGGATAAATTTAACACATTGTGGATTTTCCAATGTTCCTTCACGTCTCACCCAGGTAGTGCCAGGCATAGCTATTCCTCCCCAAAATAAATGCTGCTTTTATTGTAGTTTTATCATGCTTCAGGACTTTGCATGGAATTCTTCATTCATCATCATCATTTTATTTATTCCTCACAAAAACCTGTGAAACCAGGCTTGGAGCCAGGCATGGTGGCGCACGCTTGTAATCCCAGTACTTGGGAGGCTGAGACAGGAGGATCGCAGGTTCGCAGCCAGCCTCAGCTACTTAGTGAGGCCCTCTGCAACTTAGTGAGACCCTGTTTCAAAATAAAGAATAAAAAATAGGGCTTGGAGTGTAGCTTGGAGGTAGAATGCCCCTGGGTTCAATCCCCAGTACCACAAAAAAAGAAACTAGGCTTGGTATATCATTTATAATTGCTTCCAGCTGCCAGTAATAGGAAACCTGACTACCAAGGACTTATGCCGTAAGGATGTTTTTGGTTTTTTTTGTTTGGTTTGGTTTGGTTTGATTTGGCACTGGGGATTGAACCCAAAGGCATTCTACCTCTGAGCTACACCCCAATCCCCCCCCACCCTTTTTGAAACAGGGTATCACTATGTTGCTGAGGCTGGCCTCCAACCTATGATCCTCCTGTCTCAACCTCCCAAGTACCTGGTTTACAGGCATGCACTACCACACCTGGCCATAATGACTTTTTAAATAAGGAAATTGGATGTCCCAGTATTGGTCCAGTGTCTCTATGGTATCATCAAGAATCTGGGTTCTTATACCCTTCTGTTCTATCTTCCTCCGAGTGCTGGTTTTCTATTCACAGGTGTGTTGGCTCTCAGTCACTATTGTGGCTTGAGATATCACAGCCCCACACAATAGTCTTCCAAGTTAGAATGCACACACGGCCCACATAGCCAAGATACAGAATCAGGCTAGGTGCCTTTCAACTAAGTGCCTTTCAACTAGGAGCCTTTCAAATAAGTGGGTAATAAGAATCTGGTATGTATACAGAATGAAGTTTCATTCCACCACAAAGAAGAATGAAATCGTGCCATTTGCAGGGAAAGGGGTGGAACTGGAGATTATCATCTTAAGTGAATTTGCCAGACACCGAAGGATAAGTGTTGCATGTTTTCTCTCAGATGTGGAATCTAAAAATAAATAAATATCATCTGAAAATATTAGGGGAAGGAAGAGAGGACAGTAGGGGGGATGGATGACCAAAGCATGATATATTATGCATGTATGGAAATGTCACAGTGAAACCCATTAATTCGTACAATTATTATGACCAAATAATTATAACTAAAAAACAAAGTTGGAATGCAAGAAAGAGAGCAAGCAATCTCTCCTCAAGTACTGTTCTTTTTTTTTTCTTTGAGAAAAATATTCTGGAATCATCTAAGCTAACTTTCTCTTTATCTCATTAGCCAAAGCCCAGTCACCTGGTCACCCCTGGCAGCAAGGGAGGCTGGGAATATGTCTGGCTTTTCAGCCTCCATAGTGAGAGGTGGGTGTGAGCACAAGTAATGGGTTCTGGCTGTTGGATAAGGAACCAACCATGTCTGCCGTACTATTTATCCCCATTTCATTAGGAAAACTGAGACTTGGGTTAAATAACTGGTCCGAGGTCACCAAGTGAACAAACGGCAGAGCCATAAACATGTTTATGCCCAACTCCCAAGCCCACGCTGCTCTTAACTACTGTCAAGCCCCAGCAACCTTAAAAAATTGAATGGCACCCGGCGTGGTAGCACACACCTGTAAATCCCTTGGGAAGCTGAGACAGGAGGATCACAGGTTCAGGACCAGCCTCGGCAACTTAGCAAGGCCCTCAGCAATCTAGCAAGACATGGTTTCAAAACAAAAAATTAAAAGGGCCGGGAGTATAGCTCAGAGGTAGAGTGCCCCTGGGTTCAGACCCCATACCAAAAAAAAAAAAAAAAAAAGGGAAAGGGTGAATGGCAAACAATTTAAAGGGAGTCACGTTTTCTAAAAGGATATTGAATGGGAACAGGATTTCAAGTGGGTCTTGAGGATCCCATGGTCAGACAAGAAGCGCATCTCTGGAAGGCGATGGGATTATGCCCGGAGACCTGGGGAGATGTTGGAGAGGAGGCTGCGTTCTCCTAACCCCTGGCCCCCTCCCTGCTGTGCTCTGCCCTCCCCAGCGTGAGCGGCTGCGTCAGAAGATGGCCGTCCTGGAGAGTGGGCAGGAGTGGGGAGGCCGGTCACTCCTGGGCCTTGTGTCAAGGGGCTCTTAATAGCATAATCGCTCTCCTGCACAGAGGCCAGTGGTGACAGGCCTTTTAATGAAGCATAATGGTATTTTGCATTTAAATATACTCAGCCATGGACTCCTCACAGCCACCGGAAAGACAAGCACGTGAGGAGGGGGGAAGAATCCGAGGAGAAGCCAGGCTGACTGGACCGCCAGGGACCCGCGGCCGCCGCCTTCAGCACGGGCAGCTCCTCTGCTCTCTTCGGAGAGCTGGACTCTAGAGGGCATTTCCATCACCTCGGAAGGTTCTACTGCACAGCCCTCAAATGGAGTGCGGGTGGTGGAGGGCTGGTTTCCCCCAAAGGAAAATCCAGATGAAGAAAGGTGAGTGGATGTTGGAAGCAAAATGGATGCCCTGGTACGCCATTCTTAACTCGAGAGCGGCACACTTCTGAGACCGATGAAAGCTGTGGCCCTCCTCCCCAGAGACGGAAATGCAAACAATTCCACAAACGCAGAATTCTACTCAGAGCTTCAGAGAGGTCACCGGCTCCCTGAAGCCAAGCAATGAGCAATGACCCCGGTCCAGGGTGCCTGGTGTGCAGGGAGTTTAAGCAAGGGGGGGGCTGCAGGGAGCGACTTTTAAAGGCTTTATTGCCCGAGAGTTTCCTTTATTCTCCACCCCAGTGCCCTCAGTCTGGGAACAAGAAGAATTTGTCTCTACTCCTAATTATCGGGTAAGACACAAACGATGCAAATATTATGCTAAATGAGGCCCCTTAAAATAGCAGAGAGCAAACCAGCGGCACAAGACGCCCTGTCATCTGCAATCTGCATGAGTTTTGATGCCTTTCCTCCCCCTCCCCTGTTGTTGATGTTAATCTGAATTCCTAAAGGAGTCACCTTCCCCCAGAAAGGTGTCCCTTGAGGGGAGGAGGAGAGGCGAATGGGGGGATGGAAATGCAGCCTGATTGCCTGCAGCTGATTAGTAATTACACGCCAAGAGGCATACTGGAGAGAAGCTCCCACCCTCTGATGAGGAAGAGGCTCGTGGAGGCTGGGGAGGAAGGGGATGAGGAGGGGAGGACGCTGGGAACAGACAGCTGGGGTAACTAGACATGCGGTTGCTTGGGCTGGGGAGGGGCAGATAGATCTTCCCACCCTTTGCCAGCATTTGCCCTTCACCATTCATCAACATGGGTGACCTTGAGCTTTGTGGGTTCATGGTGTGCCTCAGTTTCCTTATCTGTAAAATGGGAACAAAGTTGATATCTGCTTCTCTGGGCTGTTGTGAAGACTGAACACAGTTTTATTACATGGCATGCTTCAGACAAGCTCTGATGTGGCCCCCAACTGGCAAGACATCCTGTTTGGGATTCTGCAAGGCCTCAGGAAGTTCACCTTGGTCTCTGCCCACATGGCTCTAAACCTGCATCCTTCAAAAGTAATAATAACAGGATAATTTATAATCAGCCTCCAACAACTTGGAACAGCAGACAGGAATGATGGCTTGGGCCATCCTAGAAACAAATAACCCAAAATAGCATATTTGGTTTTAGCTGTTTTCATAAACTTTTCCACTCTAGATGAAGAATGAGAAAAGAGATCTCACTTTTCCAGCCTTTTCAGTTGTTCAAAATGCAAACAAGACCCTGAAAGGAAGAACCCCCCACCAAACACCCTTCAAGGACAACGGCTGGCACAATGCCCAGTGAATATCTCTCCCCGTTCCTTAAATATCAGAACATGTGGCTCAGTCTGCAAACTGCTGAGTGACCGTGGGCAACTGACTCAACCTCTCTGATGCTCAGGGGTTTTTTTTGTTGTTTTATTTTTTTGTGGTCCTGGGGATTGAACCCAGGGGCATTCCACCTCCGATCTACACCCCACCCTATTATTTTATTCTTTATTTTGAAACAGGGTCTCACTAAGTTGCGGAGGGCCTCACTAAGTAGCTGAGGCTGGCCGCGAACCCGGATCCTCCAGTCTCAGCCTTCCAAGTACTGGGATTACAAGCGTGCACCACCACGCCCAGCTTTTTGTTTTGAGTGTGCGTGTTTGTATGTGTATGTGTGTGTGTGTGTGTGTGTGTGTGAGAGAGAGAGAGAGAGAGAGAGAGAAAGAGAGAGAGAGAGAGAGAGATGGAGAGAGGGAGGCTGGGATTTGAAGCTTGAACACAGGGGCATTCTACCTCCAAGCTACACCCCCAGCCCTATTTTTATTTTTTATTTGGAAACAGGGTCTTGCTCAGTTGCTGAGACTGGCTTCAAAACTGTGATCTTCCTGTCTTAGCCTCACAAGTACTGGGATTACAGGTGTGTGTCACCACATCCAGCTGTTTTTTGTTTTTCTGGGTTTGTTGCTGTGTTTTAATGTTTTGGGTTTTATTACAAGTCCGATGGAGACAATAAAGCCAGGCTCTGCAAGGCTTTCTCTTCTCTCGCCGTGTGTTCTCCAGTGACTGAGATCAGCGCCGGCTCCTCTCTTTTTCTGAAGAGCATAGCTACCTCCCTCAGAGCTCACGAGCCTCTTTCTTCGCGTCCTCCACGACTGCCCGGGCTTCCCACACCCTGTCATCTGCTCCAAGAAGCAAGCGGTCCATTTTGGTACAGGTGTGTTCAGCAGAGGCGGGAGCGATTTGACTCTGCCTAATTACGGGTTCTTACTGGTTCCATTACGTACCATGACCCCCTAAGAAGAACGTCTCCGCAGCAGTGCTCTCAGCCATGGCCGCCCTTCGCACCCACCCGGGATGTTTAAACATGTTGACGCCCAGATTCAAACCTCACCTCCAGGGAGATTCTGACTCAACTGACATGGTGTGTGGCCTAGGAGTTGCAATTATTTTTTTAAAAGCTGGGTCTTCCTTATTGGCAGTGAAGATTGAGAACTATTGGACTAGAGACACCAAGCTAGTCAATAATCTAGAGAGATAGGTCTTAAATCCACATTTTTAAACTTTATCAAAAAGAAGATATCAATGTTTAAAAAAAGATAAAAAGATTTTAAAAAAACTTAAATCTTTTTTTTGCTTTCCCCAAAATCATAAGCAAAATTAGAAAGCCAAGCCGGGCGTGGTGGCACACGCTTGTAATCCCAGTACTTCGGGAGGCAGAGACCGGAGGATCCGGGTTCGCGGCCAGCCTCAGCTCTTTCTCTCTCTCTCTCTCTCTCTCTCTCTCTCTCTCTCTCTACTTAGTGAGGCCCTCCGCAACTTTGTGAGACCCGGTTTCAAAATAAAGTATAAAAAATAGGGCCGGGGGTGTAGCTCGGAGGTAGAA
>PVJS01062247.1:0-10782 GCA_004027185.1 Glis glis | reverse complement strand
AAGGAGGAGGAGGAGGAGGAGAAGGAGGAGGAGGAGGAGGAGGAGAAGGAGGAGGAGGAGGAGGAGGAGAATATTGACATTCCATGGTCCGTCTGGACCTCATCTATATATTGAGCTCCCACCTCCTGCTAAATCCTGACTCTTGTTCTCTGGATGTGCCCAAGACACCTGGCCCTGTGTCTGGACACCCTCCCTGTTTTCCCCATCAGGACCCAGTCCCAGGAGAGTGGCTCTCATGGTCACTGTCCACAGCACTGATGAGAGTGTTGCCATGAAACTCAGGTTTCAGCACAATGGTCAGAGTCCATGAGACAAGCCTGCTTCTGCCATTTCCCACTATCTCAGCTGGGAGGGTGTTGTGTGTGTGTGTGCTTCTGTGTGTGTTGGGGGGGTGCTGGGGATTGAATCCAGGGGTGTTCTACCTCTGAGCTACATCACTAGCCTTTTTATTTTTTACTTTGAAACAAATAAGCTCTAACTAAGTGCTGAGACTGGCCTCAAACCCACAATCCTCCTATCTCTGCCTCCCAGGTACTGGGGTTACCGGCACAGGCCACCACTATTTCCAGTGAGAATTCCTGGGAATCCTAGCGGAGGTGTGTCATATGACAAACTCAGTACTTAGGTTCCAGCTGGAGCCATTTATTGCTTAAAATCCAACTCTAAGGGTCATTGGAGATTCTCACCCTTCCTTCCAGTGGTCCAGTGGTGGGTAGGTCCTTCAGTGAGTCTAGTCACAATTGGAGTCCTCATGCTTGTACACAGTGGGGGTGCAGAGTTCCGTTCCCACTATGGGAGGCCACGTGGACCAGCATAGGGTCCCCGTGAGTTGAGAGTGCCTCATTGTCTGAGCTTCAGCTGGGGTTTTTATACTCTTCTTGAGCCTGGGTTCTTCTGCGACCCTCTGATAAGTTGTGCTCAATCCAGCTACACCCCTTTCTGCATATCTTGCAGTGATGTCTTCTTGTGGTTGGTCAGGTGAACTATCCCTTAGGCCCTATTCTAACTATTTAAGTTACACATCAGCAATTTCATATGTAGGTATAGTCATTTTTCTATGTATTTCTTTTTTTTTTTGGCGGTACTGGGGATTGAACCCAGGGGCGTTCTACCTCCGCGCTACACCCCGGCCCTATTTTTTATACTTTATTTTGAAACTGGGTCTCACGAAGTTGCGGAGGGCCTCACTAAGTAGAGAGAGAGAGAGAGAAACAGAGAGAGAGAGAGAGAGAGAGAGAGAAAGAGAGAGAGAGAGAGAGGAGAGAGAGAGAGAGAGAGCTGAGGCTGGCTGCGAACCCGGATCCTCTGGTCTCCGCCTCCCAAAGTACTGGGATTACAAGCGTGCCCCACCATGCCTGGCTCTTTTTCTGTGTATTTCATACAATAATAGCAGCCAATTGGTAGTCAATCAACATTTGTCAATCAATATTCATAACAATCCACCCCCTGATGCCCTCGGTAGGGGATAGTGGGGAGTAGGGTATAGAGGTATTAACATGGAAGTGGTTAAGGGAAGTCCAATAAGCATAGTCTCGTATCCAGGTGTCGGGTATAAGTAAAGCCAAACCAAACAGGGGGCTTATTGGGTTGTACAGAGAGTAAAGACAACCAAGGTAAAAGCAAAATACATATAACAATGAGCATTTAACAATCATTATACCAAAAGAATGCATTATTTTAACACAATACAAATAAGCAATATCCAAATTCCAAGTATGGCAATACAATCCCATCGGGCAGAACAATAAGGAACAATAAGGTACAAAGAGGGGTATCAATTAAAAACCAAATCAGGGAAAAGGAGGTCTTCAGCAAGTCCAGTCATCGCATGAAATCATAGGAAATGGGGAAAATGGGTTCAATGAACCTTGAAGGTTGTTCTGCATAGAATCCACTATTGATCTTCCAGAAATGGAAGTATCTACACAACCTGATACATTTAATTACCCAGGGTAGGAAAATCTTAGCAAGGGCTATAGATAATAGAGAAGTTAAAGTCCTAAAGGGTTCAGGGTGTCTATATTGACGAAGTACATAGATTTCAGCACAGGGCGTGATGATGATTTCTCTGGACCATGCTATAGGGGAGACAGAATATAAATTAGAACCATAATATGCCAACAATAATCTGGGGAGGGAATACATATGTTCCTCAGGCCAGTCTCCAACCCTCCAGTGCTTGCATAAATTATGGTGAAAACAGTGTATAAGGAAGGTAGGGAGAAAGTCAGAGGGGAAAGAAAATTCATGGTCCAGGAAATCAGGGTGTTGACAAAAGAAACAAGGAGTGGGGTAATTGGATAGCAACCTATTCAACACCACGTGATAGTCACGAGGAATCCACAATATGGATATGTTTTTGTTGAGGACACGGATCTCTTCCCCAAGAGTATATTTTGGGGGTGTAGATATCCCGTTGATGCCTAAATGTTTTCCGTGAACAGCGATGTCATTGATGTTGATCAAAGAGCATTTTAGAGTAAGGGCCTAGATTCTTTCTTGTAAATCTGGTAGGCAGTATGCCTGCATAAACCAAGGGATAATTTAAGTGTTAAAATGAGGATGATTAGGGACAAGAGGAATTTAGTGTCCTCCTTTATCCAATGTCAAGGAGATCACCTCCAGACACACATGGTGTTGAACTGTAGGAGCTTAACTAAGGTGTGCCATAACGAACAATCTGAGGAATGTCCTTCAAGGGACTTTTGCATGCCAAGGTGTCAGTCTTGAGGATATAAGCAACGTCCTTTAATTTGGTGACTTGTTTATCCAAAACCTGAAAGTGGGTTTGGACATCCTTATCTAATGCCTTAAGCACATTCATATTCTGGGTTAAAATTCTGGAGGTTTCCTCATGGGAATCTTGAAAAGCCTGCCAGGTCTTATCATCATATAAGGGTGTGAAGAAGTTTTGGAGACCCAGAACTTGGCGGAAGGAGTACTGTAGGGTAGAGATTGCAGATTCAGTTGAATTGGTATTAGAGAAAAAGATGGACACCTTGTATGCATCAGTTATGAATACAACCACCAGTGCGATTAATATACAATGAAGTGGGGTAAGGGCCTCCATAAGTTTCATTCCAGGGGGGACTGAACGCAGTCACCCGGAAGGGTTTCATAAAACAAGCCAATAACCTATAATTGGTTAAGTCATAAACACCATCTGTGAAAGATGCCAACTCCAATGTAGAGATGTGGAATTCATCCACCAAAGAGGAAGTTGCCAGCAGTGTGTTGGCACTGATTTGTATAGAGCGGCTGAGGTCTACAAAATGTGACCAGTCTTTGGAAGCATTAACCCAAAGGTATTCTGGTGCAGTTTGTACCATACGTTGTCCCAACACTCTTGGCACCCGTTGAGTACGGTAGTCCTGTAGCGCACAATTGGTGAAAATTTGTAAGACGTGTAGTTCGCAGTGTCCATTCTTACAAAACGATGGTTGGTGAGGATCAATCACCATCAGGAAATTGGAGGTTTCAGTGGCCATAACAGTAGTAAATAGGGCGCAAATGTCTAACAAAGCTTCCTGAAGGAGATGTTTGAGGCAAATACAGTCCTCATTCTGCTGTATGAGTTTTAGTTGTTGGGTGAAAAACTCTTGTGTTTCTATTTCCAGTTTCCTCAAGGTTTCAAAGGAGTTATGTAGCATGCGTACTTCATTCTGCATGGTATGTATTAGGTGTGTGGCCGTGGTGAGAGAGTTAGAGACTTCAGAGATGGCGGCCATCTGGTCAGACGTGACCTTCTTTAGGGATGCGATACTGATCTTAACATCACTCAACATTGTGGATGCCAAGGCATATCTGGTGGCCATCCTGACAGAAAATTCACCTACAGTGGCTAGGGGTTTTCTTCTGGTCATAGCTGTTCCTGTGGTGAATTGTAGGATAGGCAGTTTATTTATTTATTTATTTACTTATTTATTTATTTAAAAATAAATAAATAAATCCAGGGGCATTCTACCTCCGAGCTACACCCCAGCCCTATTTTTTATTCTTTATTTTGAAACAGGGTCTCACTAAGTTGCAGAGGGCCTCACTAAGTAGCTGAGGCTAGCTATGAACCTGCGATCCTCATGTCTCAGCCTCCCAAGTACTGGGATTACAAGCGTGCGCCACCACGCCTGGCTCAATAGGCAGTTCCTTCAAAGAGGTGTCCTGGCACTGGTCCAGTGCTGGTGCCAAAGCCCAAAGGTCCATTGAAATGTGCCGAGGTTGAACACGAGGTCAGACCAGAAGGCGAACTGGTAGCGAAAGGTCTGGAATTACCATCGGTGGTTCATGGAAAGCTATGTTCTTCCACGAAGGGAAAAGCACAGATCCTTTATAGTGTGCTGTGAAGAAATGGTGTGTAGAGTTGAAGCCTCCCCATCTATCAAACAGGCGATCTCCAAAGAGGGTTTGATGTAACATGATTTGAATGAGATGGGGAAGTGATATACCTTGTCCATAGCATGCATAGGGTCTACAGAATGTATATAGCTGAGCAAAGGTGGACAAGTATTCCTTAGCAAGCTCAAAGGCTTGTTTTTTTGTTGTTGGCCAAAGCAAAATCTTCAGCCTTCCTAGTAACCTTGTATATAGGTTTCAAGATTAACTGGAGATATGGGATCTGAACGCGCCAATACCCGAAGAGACCAATGAGATGCTGGGCTTGAGCTTTGGTTGAAGATTTCAGAAGAGAGGCAATTTTAGATATAACAGAAGCAGGGACAGAGGGACCAGAAGATGTCCATTGAATGCTGAGAAAATTTACAGTGTGTGAGGGCCCCTGGACCTTGTCAGGATTGACGGTCCATCCGCCCTCCACGAGAATTCCTAAAAGCTTAGAAGCAGTGTTAGAAACCGTAGATTGGTCCCTGCTACATAGAAGGATGTCATCAACATAGGAGAGTACCAAAACAGGGAGGGAAACTCAATTTGTCCAGAGACCAAGAAAAGTCTATATGAGTGATAATAGGGCCTTTTTTGTAACCCCGAGGAAGGAAGGTAAAGCGATACTGTCCATTACCCCAAGTAAAGGTAGTGATGTCTCTGGAGGAAGGATCCAGGGGAATAGAAAAGAACATATCTGATAAATCAATTGACATAAAGACAGAAGGAGCAAAGGTGAGTATTCTGTTAAAGATCTCCTTCAAATCAGGTAAAGAACCAGGCATGACAGGAGAAATGGAATTAATATTTCTATAGTCAACAGTACCTGAAGGTTTAAGAACAGGCCAAATGGGGCTATTAAAGAAGAAGGATTGCATCCTCTCGATAATGCCATCCTGGAGTAACTTATCTATAGTTTTAGAGATATCCAAGTGTCCACCTTTAAGAGGATATTGTTTAGTAAAGGATTCAGGAATAGGTGGCAAAACAACAGGGGACATATGTACAGAAGTCAAAAGAGAGGAAAACGGTGTAGCCTTAAGGCGCTTCAAGGGGAGCGAAGAGCCAAAAAAGAGGGAATCATATCCATGCCCAGAACATCAACTGGGGCCAGCATAAAAAACAGAGCATTTTAAGGGGTCTGAGTTGTATATTGGGAAAATGATTATTTCCTTAAAAGCAGTAGAAATAACACCATTAATGCCTGAAATTTGGCAAGTGGATGAGGAGGGTAGTGGGGGAAAGGAACATAAGATGGTAACTTTGCTGCCTGTATCTGTTAGGAAGGTAAGGTGTAGCATAGTAGACCAGATAATAACAGGTAACTGAGTATACAGCCTGTGATCTACCCTTTCAGTCTTCAGGGTCTGGCAGGTCTGGGTCCCCCAAGAGGACGCATATTCTGGAATCTGGGAGTTTCCACTCACTGCCTTCAAGGAAAGAGGGCTTGGTTCCTCGGGGATAGGCATGTCTGGATTTCCATGGCACTGAGTTGGGGGTTGGAGCCCTGGATATGTGGGACCGGATCTTGGGCCCATTGTAGTGGGACCCAGTTGCCTGTCGTTTTTTGGAAATCCAGGGCATCCACAGGGTAAGAAACACCCACTTCGTCTACACCAAGGCCTAGGTTTGGGCGGCCCCTGCCTGGGGCCTACTCTCTGAGGCAAGGGAGGCCCCTGGCTGGTGGTAAAAGATAAGGCCGGGGCCCTAGGGTAAGTAGTGGCTAAAGAAAGTACCTTGCCAGTTTCTAATTCATGAGTTTAGGAGGTCAAGAGCATCCTCATAGGGGCAGGAGCCCCCTTAATAAGTAGCCATCTCATAGAGGCAGTAAAGGAGCTGGCTAAAGGGGTGTTAACATCATTATATAACATGTACAGGAATTCCAGTTTCCTACAAAGGGTTATAGATTGGCCCATAGTAGACCAAGAGGATTGAGCTTCAAAGGATGGAATATCTAGGTGTGGGAAGGCTCTGGTCCAGGCTGCCCTGATCCAGAAGAAAAGCGTATGAGTCTCATCAAGATGAGTCTCTAGGTAAGCCTGTAAGGCATTGAAAATATGTGGATTTTCCACTATACCAGCTAATGCAGACAGAAATGAGGCTGATAGTCTAATAGTATTAGCACCCTTATTCCATAGTTTAAGGATAAATTCAACATTTTTAGATTCTTTTTGAGCAAAATCCTGTCTCATCTGCTGTAACTCAGTTCTAGTAAGAGCTCTGACTGACAGCTTGATCTATGCGTGTGCCATGGTCGAAGTCTGGAGTCCCCATGGGTACTTGTACTGGTGTGGAAGTTTTCACAGTTTTGACTGGAAGAGATTCCTTTAGTTCTCCCTCCAAGTCCCGCAGAAAGGGGTTATTGGAGGAGCAGGCCCTTTCTAAAACAGTTTTGGCTAGCCTTTTACCTCTTAGTCTGTCATTGTCCACATCATCAATAATTTTACATAAAATAGCTGGTACTTCCGAGGCTGGTGCCCGGGAAAGAATGGGTTCTACGACCTCAGGAGAGGTGAGCGGAATGGACACCGTGGTACCTTTATCAAAGTGGAAAAGCTTCCCTTGAACAATACGTTCATAGGGGCACCACGGGAACTGAGTTTAAGTTCAGTCTTGTCCGAGGGCCGTGTGAACCAAGAACACATTTTTATTTTGTAACATATTAAAAATTTAAGCCAAGTCAGTGGCCAGCGAGAAAAGGAACTTTATATATTTCTTCCTACATTACCACCCCCAGGAAGACTTGGGAGGTTTAGCTAAAAGATTTGCTAGTGAACGTTCTCCCTTTTCAAATATGCATTTAGCCAGTCATTGCCTCATCAGCGGCGGGGGCAGAAGTGAGCCAAGATACTGTACCGCGGGTCTTAGAACCATGCAAAGGGCCAAGGCCCCCTATCAGGCTGTCTCCAGGGCAAAGCTCATGCTGTAGGCAGCACTCCAAGCCTCACTCCCTTCCCACTCTCTGGTCACTGTGAGCAGCCCTTCATCACAGACTAGCGCCAGCTGCCGGGTCTTAGAATAGGCAGATGCCCACTCATGCCTTCGTAGGTGTCTGTCCCTGCGCGGGGGCTTAGCATGGTGGTCCCTACTTTTTTTTTACTTTTTTATATATATTCATTTATTGGTGCATTGTAATTATACATTTTGATAAGTGTCAGGGTAGCAGAAGCATGCACACATTGCTCATTTAGCCCTCCCTCAAATCCCACCTTATTCCCTCCCCCTTCCCTCCTTTTTGTGCTCAGCATAGTGATCGACTCTGATAAATTCGTGTATATACATCATGTGCATTAGTGTATTTCCCTCTTCCCCCCTCCCATCTCCCTCAGTTAGGTCGCCTTCTTTGCTCATCTAAAGTTTTTTCCTTTTTTGTCTGGAGTCCCTTCTAAGTCCCATTCTCCCTAGCTTCCACATATTAGAGAGAACATTCGACTTTTCACTCTTTTTGACTGACTAATCTCACTTAGCATAATGTTCTCCAGTTCCCTCCATTTCCCTGCAAATGATGTAACTTCGTTCTTCTTTATGGCTGCATAAAATTCCATTGTGTACATATCCAATAGTCTTGTAATCCATTCATCTGTTGATGGATACCTTCACTGGTTCTAAAGTTTGGCAATTGTGAATTGTGCAGCTATAAACATAGATACACATGCATTAGTTTGGTAGTTTGGTTTCAGTTCTTTTGGGTAGATGCCTAGAAGTGGTATTGCTGGGTCATATTAGAGTTACTACTTCTCCACATCCTCACCAGCATTTGTTGTTGTTTGTGTTTTTAATGATTGCTATTCTAATTGGGGTTAGGTGAAATCTCAGGGTAGTTTTGATTTGCATCTCTCTGATTGATAATGGTGTTGAACACTTTTTCATACATTTATTGGCCATTTGTATTTCTTCTTCTGTGAAGTGTCTATTTAGTTCACTTGCCCATTTTTATTGGGTTATTTGTTTTTTTTAGTGGTGATTTTTTTAAGTTCTCTGTATATTCTATATATTAGTCCTCTAACAGAGGAGTAACTGGCAAAAATCTTCTCCCATTCTGTCAGCTCTCTGTTGAGGTTCTTGACTGTTTCCTTTGCTGTACAAAAGCTGTTCAGTTTAATGCAATCCCAAGTATTGATCCTCATTTTAATTTCCTGTGCCTTTGGGGTCTTGTTGAGGAAGTCTTTACCTGTGCCTATGTGTTGAAGAGTTGGATCTATGACCTCTTCAAGTAGCTGCAAGGTCTCTGGTCTGATTTCTAGGTCTTTGATCCATCTTGAATTGACTCTTGTACAAGATGAGAAAGTGTGGTTTATTTCTATTTTTCTGCATATTGTTAGCCACTTTTGCAAGCACCATTTGTTGAAAAGGCTATCTTTTTTCCAGTGGATGTTTTTAGCCCCTTTGTCAAAAATAAATTGGCTGTAGATATGTGAATTTGTTTCAGAGTCTTCTATTCTGCTCCATTGGTCTATGTGTCTGCTTTTATGCCAATACCATGCTGTTTTTATTACTATGGCTTTGTAGTATAGTTTGAAGTCAGGTATTGTGATGCCTCCTGCATGGTTCTTGTTGCTGAGAACTACTTTGGCTATTCTGGTTTTTTTGTTGTTCCAAATGAATTTCAGGACTGATTTTTCTATGTCAGTGAAGAATGACTTTGGTAATTTAATGCGTATTGCATTGAATCTATAAATCACTTTTGGAAGAATGGCCATTTTGATGATATTTATTCTGCCTACCCAAGAGCATGGGAGATCTTTCCATCTTCTAAGATCTTCGTCAATTTCTTTTTTCAATGTTTTATAGTTTTCCTTGTAGAGGTCTTTTACATCCTTGGTTACGTTTATTCCCAAGTATTTTATTGTTTTGGGGGATATTGAGAATGAAAATGTTTTCTGGATTTCTTTTTCAGTGGATTTATGGTTGGCATACAGAAAAGCTTCTGATTTTTTAAAATTGATTTTGTATCCAGACACTTTGCTGAATTTGTTGATCAGTTCTATGAACCTTTTGGTTGAGTTTGTTGGATTTTCTTAGTATAATATGTCATCTGCAAATAGAGATAGTTTCAGTTCCTCTTTTCCTATTTGTACTCCTTTTATTTCCTTCTCTTGCCTTATTGCTCTGGCTAGAGTCTCAAGTACTATATTGAAAAGGAGTGGTGACAGTGGACATCCTTGTCTTGTTCCTGTTTTTAAGGGGAACTGTCTAAGTTTTTCCCCATTCAGTATGATGTTTGCTGTGGGCCTATTGTATATTGCCTTTATGATGTTGAGGTATGTTGCTTCTATTCCAATTCTCTGCAGTGTTTTTAGCATGAATGGGTGCTGGATTTTGTCAAATGCTTTTTCAGCATCTATTGAAATGATCATGTGATTTTTGTCTTTAGTTCTGTTTATGTGGTGAATTACATGGATTATTTTATGTATGTTGAACCAGCTTTGCATCCCTGAGATAAACCCAACTTGGTCATGGTGTATAATTTTCTTGATGTGGTTTTGAATGCGTAGTGCTAGTATTTTGTTTAGAAGTTTTGTTTCTAAGTTCATCAATGATATGGGCCTGTAGTTTTCTTTCCTTGAGCTGTCTTTATTTGGTTTGGGTATTAATGTGATATTGGCTTCATAAAATGTATTTGGGAGAGTCCCACTTCTTTCTATTTCATGGAATAAATTGAGGAATATTGGGATAAGCTCTTCTATAAAGGTTTTATAGAATTCACCTGGGAAACCATCTGGTACTGGGCTTTTATTTGATGGTAAGCTCTTTATTGCTGCTTTAATCTCTTTGATCGTTATTGGTTGGTTTAATTTTTCCATATTTTCTTGATTCAATTTGGGAAGGTTGTATGTGTCTAGAAATTTGTCAATTTCTTCTAGGTTTTCAAATTTTTTGGAGTATAAATTTATAAAGTAGTTTCTGATAATCCTCTGGATTTCCCCACTGTTGGTGGTAATAGCTCCTTTTTCATCTCTTATTTAGTAATTTGGGTTGATTCTCTCTCTTCTTTTGGTTAGGGTGGCTAATGGTTTATCTTATTTATTTTTTTGAGAAACCAGCTTTTGGTTTTGTTGAGTTTTTGTATTTTTTAATTCTTTACTTCATTGATTTCTGCTCTAATTTTAATAATTTCCTGTCTTCTACTGGCTTTGGGATTAGACTGTTCCTGCTTTTCAAGGTGTTTGAGGTGTGTCATTAGGTTATTTATTTGGTGTTTTTCTGTTCTACTTATGTGAGCACTCAGTGCTATGAATTTTCCCTTAATACTGCATTCAGCCGGGTGTGGTGGCGCACGCTTGTAATCCCAGTACTTTGGGAGGCGGAGACCCGAGGATCCGGGTTCGCGGCCAGCCTCAGCTCTCTCTCTCTCTCTCTCTCTCTCTCTCTCTCCCTGTCTCTCTCTCCCTCTCTACTTAGTGAGGC
>PVJS01062246.1:0-10781 GCA_004027185.1 Glis glis | reverse complement strand
GCTATACCCCCGGCCCTATTTTTTATACTTTATTTTGAAATCGGGTCTCACAAAGTTGCGGAGGGCCTCACTAAGTAGAGAGAGAGAGACAGGGAGAGACAGAATGAGAGAGAGCTGAGGCTGGCGGCGAACTCGGATCCTCCAGTCTCCACCTCCCAAAGTACTGGGATTACAAGCATGCGATGCCATGCCCGGCTCCAACACCCATTTTTTATAAAAACACTGCAGAGAATTGGAATAGAAGGAACATACCTCAACATCTTAAAGGCAATATACAATAGGCCCACAGCCAACATCATATTGAATGGAGAAAAACTATGAGAGTTCCCCTTAAAAACAGGAACAAGACAAGGATGTCCACTATCACTACTCCTTTTCAGTATAGTACTAGAGACTCTAGCCAGAGCAATAAGGCAAGAGAAGGAAATCAAAGGAATGCAAATAGGAAAAGAAGAACCGACACTATCTATTTGCAGATGACATGATATTATACTTAAAAGACCCAACTAACCCAACCAAAAGGCTTTATATAGAACTGATCAACAAATTCAGCAAAGTGTCTTTATACAAAATCAATAATAAAAAGAAGCTTTTCTATATGCCAACTATAAATTCACTGAAAAAAGAAATCCAGAATACATTTACACTCACAATAGCCCTCAAAACAATAAATTTTTGGGAATTATCCTTACCAAGGAGGTAAAAGACCTCTACAAGGAAAATTTAAAACACTGAAAAAAGAAATTGAAGAAGATCTTAGAAGATAGAAAGACCTCCCATGCTCTTGGATAGGCAATATAAATATCATCAAAATGGCCATTCTTCCAAAAGTGATCTACAGATTCAATGTAATACTCATTCAATTAACAAGGTCATTCTTCACATAGAAAAATCTGTCCTTAAATTCACTTGGAACAACAAATAAACCAGAATAGCCAAAGTAGTTCTCAGCAACAAGAACCATGCAGAAGGCTTCACAATACCTAACTTCAAACTATACTACGGAGCCATGGTAATAAAAACAGCATGGTATCGGCACAAAAGCAGACACATAGACCAATGGAGTAGAATAGAAGTCTCAGAAACAAGTCCGCACACTTACAGTCAATTGATTTTTGACAAAGGAGCCTAAAACATACACTGAAAAAAAGGTTGCCTCTTCAATAAATGGTGTTGGCAAAACTGGTTAACCACATACAAAAGAATGGAAATAAATCCCATGTTCTCACCTAGTACAAGAGTCAATTCAAGATGGATCAAGACCTGGAAATTAGACCAGAGACCTTGCAGGTACTTGAAGAGGGCATAGGTCCACTTGAAGAGGGCATAGGTCCAACTCTTCAACACATAGGCACAGGCAAAAACTTCCTCAACAAGACCCAAAAGCACAAGAAGTTAAAAAAGAGGATCAATACGTGGGATTGGATTAAACTGAAGAGCTTCTGCACAGCAAAGGAAACTATCAATAACCTCAACAGAGAGCCGATAGAATGGGAGAAGATTTTTGCCAGCTCATCCTCTGATAGAGGACTAATATCTAGAATATGCAGAGAACTCAAGAAACTCACCGCTAAAAAAATGAACAACCCAATCAGAAAATGGGCAAGTGAACTAAATAGGCACTTCACAAAAGAAGAAATATAAGCCGGGCGTGGTGGCGCATGCTTGTAATCCCAGTACTTTGGGAGGCGGAGACCAGAGGATCCAGGTTCGCGGCCAGCCTCAGCTCTCTCTCTCTCTCTCTCTCCCTCTCTCCCTGTCTCTCTCTCTCTCTCTCTCTCTCTCTACCTAGTGAGGGCCTCTGCAACCTCATGAGACCCGGTTTCAAAATAAAGTATAAAAAAATAGGGCCAGGGGTGTAGCCCGGAGGTAGAATGCCCCTGGGTTCAATCCCTGGTACCACAAAAAAAAGAAGAAATATAAGTGGCCAATAAATGTATGAAAAAATGTTCAACATCATTAGAAATCAGAGAGATGCAGATCAAAACTACCCTGAGATTTTACTTAACCAAAATTAGAATGGCAATCATTCAAAACACAAACAATAACAAATGCTGGTTAGGATGTGTAGTAGGAACTCTAATACATTGTTGGTGGGATTGCAAATTAGTGCAACAACTTTAGAAAACAGTGTGGAGGATCCTCAGAAGACTGGGAATGAACCTACCATATGACCCAGCAATACCACTTCTAGGCATCTACCTGAAAGAATGGAAACCAAATTACCAGACTAATGCATGCATATCTATGTTTATAGCTGCACAATTCACAATTGCCAAACTATGGAACCAGCCAAGATGTCCATCAACAGATGAATGGATTACAAAACTATGGGGTATGTACACACACAATGAAATTTTATGCAGCCATAAAGAAGAAAAAAATTACATCATTTGCAGGGAAATGGATGTAGAGAACATTATGCTTAGTGAGATTAGTCAATCACAAAGTCGCATGCTCTCCCTAATATATGGAAGCTAGGGAGAGTAGGGTGTAGGAAGGACTCCAGACAAAGATGGAATAAAGAAGGTGAATAAAGAAGGCAACTTGAGGGAGATGGGACTGGGGAAGAGGGAAACACCCTAATGCACAGGATGTACATACACAAACTTATCAAAGTCAACTACTGTACTGAGCAGAATGAGGGAATGGGGAGGGAATGGGGGTGGGAATTGGGGGAGGGCTAATTGACCGATGTGTGCATGTATACTTCTGCCACCCTGAAACCCATCAAGATGTATGATTACAATGCACCCCTACCCGTCAAAAGTCACTTAGCCTTTTTGATGTAGAGAGTTCTTTAGTAGTGGAGGTTGGGGGGGTTGTGTTGGGGATGTTGTAGCCAGAAATGATCCTAAGCAGGTACCGGATGATGGAGATGATAAAGGCACAAGTCATGCTAAGGAGTTTGGGCTTTATTCTTGGGGATTGGGTGCATTACAAGAGTTTTAAGCAGAGGAGTGTCAATAATTAGGCCTTCATTTTAGAAAACTGTTGACTTCTTGGACTACAGAATTGGTTTTGGAAAGCTCCTAGTAACACATCAATCTTTTCAGGGCCCATTTGTGGGCCTTTGGGATTGAGATGTTTTGTCTTATTATTTTGTTTCTTTCCCTAAGCATGAACTTTCTGTGACAGGATTCCCTTGGTTTCACATGTCAGAGCTCCCACAGTATTCTTTATGCCTCTTTTCCCCTTACTTCTAGATATCTACATATCTACTCCCTCTCTCCACTTGGGTAATAACAAGTACCTAATGTTTGGCATTCCAAAACAGATCTCCAGATCTTCCCTTATCTTAAACCTGTTCCACAGTCAATAAATGACAATTCTTTTCCCCCATCATTTAACTCAGACATCTTAGAGTTGCCTTTGACTCCTGTTTTCTCTCACATCCTACATGCAGTCCAGCAGGAAATAGTGGACAGGAAACAAATTCAAAATCTGAACTCTTCTTGCTGTCTACACTGCTACCTCCCTTTTCCAAGCCATCTTATGTCTCTGGTAGCCATCTCTCAGTTAACCAGTCTCCCTGATGCTACTTTGCCTTGTGATTATTCTCAACATACCAGACAGAATGATGCTGTGAACACATAACTCAAGGCCCACTTATCATTCAGTGCTTCCAAGTGGTTGCCCAGTTTGCATAGGATAGAAGCTGGTTCTGCAGGATCTATCCTCATGCCCAGTGCCACACATTCCACTGCTTTCACCCTTGTCCATTCTGCTCAGCCACACTGGACTCTTTCTTGTCCCCCCCAAAATGCCAGGCATGCTCTCACCCGGGGCCCTGCAGGTCCTATCTCTTTGTAATGATATCTTCACAGATGTGCATGTGGCTGGTTTCTTCCTTTCCTTCATGTCTTGGCTTAAATAACATCACTTTCTTTTTTTTGTGTGTGGTACCGGGGATTGAACCCAGGGGCATTTTACCTCTGAGCTACACCCCTGGCCCTATTTTTTATACTTTATTTTGAAATCGGGTCTCACTAAGTAGCTGAGGCTGGCCGCGAACCCAGATTCTCCGGTCTCCACATCCCAAGTACTGGGATTACAAGCGTGTGCCACCATGCCCGGCTATAACATCACTTTCTTAACAAGGCATCTTCTGATCAAGTATATTTAAAATTTCACACTTTCCCAACTGCCTTCCACTCCAGCACTCTTTCCTCTTTTATTTTTTTCTCCATAGCAAATATTATAATTGAGTACCATATAATTCCTTCTTTTTTCATTATTTAAAAAAATCTCTCCTTCATGGAAAATCAGCGCTACAAAAGAAGAAATTTTATCTGTTTTATTTGTTAATTTATTCTTAGTGCTTAAAACATTTCCTGGTATATAAGGAACACTTAATTAGTGGTACTTGAGTGAATGAGTGAGTGAAGACTGGGTTATGACAGTTTTATTTGGAGATATTTCTCAGCTTCTCAGACAGGTTAGGAAGCTCATTTGACATTCACAACATATTCAGATCCATTATATCTGGCACCCTGCTGCATTTCAGACAGGAGACGTGAGACACCAAGAAGCTTGTCTATTAGTAGCAAACAGCACATCTGAAGGTTTACTGAAAGAGTAAACATATGTCATGCTTACTTAAGATGGTTGTGTTCACAGGGTGGGCCATGATATGCTCAGGTAATGATGCTGTGAGTCTCTGAGCTCTGAAGGATGGGATAACGGGAGCACCCAGTCTGCTCTCTCTGGGGGGAGCAGTCTTGTCTATGCCATCTGAGAGGAGGCTAAGAGCAGAGTGTCTGGCACCACATCGCCATGTACGCTGGGAATGGGAAGGACTTCTGGCACCCATCCAACCAAGCTTCTGTACTGGTACGTGCCCACCTCCTCAACATCTTCTCCAGCATCCTGCTGCAGAGCAGCCTGATGCCCATCAGGCATAAGAAGTCTGGGCAGTACTGATGATTTCTAGTTCTAGGTGTCTTAAGAATGTTGGCCAAGGATGCAGGTTAAGACGATGCCTGTGGGCATGGGGGTGGGACTGTGAGGCTGAATGGAGGTTCCTGTGATGCCACCTCCAGAATGGAATCAAGGCACTTTTTCTTGTGAAATATCAAATACTTTGGTCCATTCTCCATAAACAAGCCTTTTTACTTATATACAGTCTAGCTGAAGGGTTTGGTTCTACAAATATATATGTTCTACGAATCAGGACTTTAGCATTCATTTGAGATACTTGATATGAAAATTTCAATTGGATTTAAAATCTCTTCATGTTATTATAAGAAATTGTGCAGTTACATTTGTCAATGGAAGAGCTCTTAAATTTCTTAAATAGAATTTCAATTGTTGTAAATTTTTGAATGGTTGCATAAAAAGGCTTTATTTCTTTTTTAATCACTTATTAGTAAGAACAAAGTTTCTCATTGATGGTGCCCATCAAGAATTTATAGAGCTCATCATTAAAATATCTTGAACAGAAATTGAGTAAAACCATTTAACTCTAACATATAAAACATTTTTATATCCAGTTTTTAATGGCTTTACTAAAAATTTTGAAAGATTTTAATTAGAAATTTTATAAAGATTATATGTTTAATAGCTTCCCAATTCATTGCATATTATTTTTCTTATAATTTGTAAGGAAATGATAGTGACTTCTTAATGAGGTTCATGTAAAAGTCCCTCAGTTTTACCTTAGATAGTTAAGCAAATATCATTCTTTTATTCTCTTAAAAATAGTGATAAAACACAAAGAGCATAAACTTTACCATCTTAGCCATTTTAAGTGTACAGTTCAGTAGTGTTCATGTACATTCACATTGTTGGACAACCAATATCCAGAACTCTTCATCTTGTACTACTAAAACTTTATATTCATTAAACAGTCACTCCCCATTCTCTCCTCCCCACCCCTGGGAACCATCATTCTTCTACCTTTTATCTCTATAAACCTTGGCTACTCGATCTATGTCATGTAAAAGGAATCATACAACATCTGTTTTTTTGTGGCTGGCTTATTTCATTTAGCAAATTTGTCTTCAAGGTTCATCCATGTTGAAGCATGTATCAGAATTTCCTTCCATTAAAAGGCTGAATAATATCCTATTGTATGTGTATACATGCCTATATACAATTCAATATATTACTCATGTTCTACCTACAATTTTGTTCTGACCTTGGCAATGTGGTATGTATATAGGCATACATACACATACGCATATGTACCACCTTTTGTTGATCCATTCATATGGTGATGGGCACTGGTTTTTACCTTTTGGCTATTACATAATGTTATTAGGAACACAGGTGTACACTATTTCTTTGAGACCCTGATTTCAGGTCTTTTGGTTAAATACCCAGAAATAAAATTTCTAGATCATAATTTTATTTTAGGTCTTTTGAAAAACCACCATAGTATTTTCTATAATAGCTGTACCATTTTACATTTCCCCAATAGTATATAGGAGTTCCAATTTCTCCACATACATGCTGACACTTGCTATTTTCTAGGATTTTTTTTTTTTTTTGATAGTAGTCTATCACCTAATGATATCTCACACCTGATGGGTGTGAGATGGTCTGCCTTCTGCATGAACCAGATTGGGGAGTACTACCCTATGCTATCCATCCCTACTTTTCTCATCTAGGTAGACTCTTTGATGGCAACAAGGAGCAATACAACTCAACCTAATCCATGACAACTGACAGGAGAGTGGACTCTACAGTATCCAGGTAGGAGATGCTGCCAGGAAGGACAGACACATCCATTTTGAGCCATGAACTCTTGGTTTATTTATATAGTGTAAACCCTGGCTAATGGAGGCACACACCACACCCAACAAATTCTTCATATTCACTGACACAACCCATCCTTTAAAGTTTTTAAGTCTATGTTGGAAATCTTTTCTTATATGATCTTGATAATTGTCCTCCGTATTAACCCACTGCTTTCTTTTCACTTTTGACTACAGTGATCTCAAAGCTGGACACTCATTTCTTTTTTATCATGCATAATTTTCTTTAAATATCTTGTTGACCAAGACATATTCTTATTGAGGACTGAATCATGTGTATCTAATTCTGATACAGTATATTGTAATTTCATATAAGAAATATGCAAACTACTTTAAAATGTTCCATTGTTTTATAACTAACTACAACATATTTAGAAAAAGCTCTAAGAAAATATATTTTATATATTCATTTCTTTTATTTTTTATTTATTATTTATTTATTTTTTGCGGTACCGGGGATTGAACGCAGGGGCGTTCTACCTCCGTGCTACACCCTCGGCCCTATTTTTTATACTTTTTTTTGAAACCGGGTCTCAAGAAGTTGCAGAGGGCCTCGCTAAGGAGAGAGAGAGAGAGAGAGAGAGAGAGAGAGAGAGAAAGCTAAGGCTGGCCGCGAACCCAGATCCTCCAGTCTCCGCCTCCCAAAGTACTGGTATTATAAGCGTGCGCCACCACGCCCGGCTTCATTTCTTTTATTGATGCATCTTAATTATATATCATATTGAAGTTTGGTGTGATAGAAGCATACATGCACATGGCACCTGGTGTACTTCTTTAACCTAATAAATTCTTCTTCCCTTGATATTAGTCAGTAAATTTCCTCTTGATTAATGACTGTATCTGCATGCCTAGGGAGAGAGAGATCTAACTCTTGGAAATATTTAGCAGTTCAGCATCTTACTCACATTTTCCCTAAAATTTTATTTTGACCTTGGCAATTCCAGTCAAAATAAAACCCAAAGCAAAAAACTGGCAAACAGCTTAGGCAATGTGCAGCTACTAAATGTTTTTTTTTTTCAAGTCCAAAGTCAGTCTTGATTTTTCCTTTCTGAGTCTCTTCTTATTGCTCTACATATATATTATTCTTCTAGATCAGCCTGCCATTCAATTTCATAAAGTAGCCTGCCTGTAATTATACCTATGTGCATGATAAGATTAGAATGCATTCTTACTTCTCATTACCCATGCCTGAAAGAGAAATTCACTTTGTGAAAGAGGTAATATTATTTTCCTTTTTGGGAAGCAAGTGAATATTCATTGAAATGTGAGTAGTAACACATCATTTTTCTGTAATGTTATCCAGATAGCACTTGCAACTAAATTATTTTCTGGATAAATTGTATTCACAAAGGAGGCCATAGCTTGCTTTTCACAGTTTCATAACCTAATAAGCACAGGTGTTCCCCAATGCATTGCTAAAGGATTCAATTCCCTTCCTACAGAACTCCACACTAAGGGCAGTTCTCTGAGGAGAAGAACCTTTGTCACATGGTATGGCAATTGGGAAGCAGCTGGCTGGTGATAGAGCAGAGGATTGACACAGCAGTTCTGATTCCTAGTGGTTTGACTCTTTTCCAAATAGTAGGAACAGAGATGGCTTATAGGAAGCAATTTCATTAGAAGAGCATTCTATGAACTGTGAGTGTGGTTTCTAGCTTGCTTTCCCTCTCACTTATAGTCTACAGACCATCCTATCAGAATCGCCAGGAAGGTATGAGACATGAAGAGTCTGAGTCTCATTCCAGACTGACTGACACTCTTTGGGGGTGGGACTGTGGAATTCACATTTTTCAAAAGTGTTGTAGGAAGTTTTCTTCCTCCCCCTCCCACCCGTTTCATTTTGAGTCCTTAAATATTTTTATTTTATTGTGGTAAGAATATGAGAATACTTAATATGAAATCTACCCTCTTAAATTTTTAAGCCTGCAATAGAGTTTGAAAGTTAATTTTTAAATTTTTGATATAAAAATTTAGATTGCATAAACTTAGAAGAAATAATACACAAAGAGATCATCTGTGTCCTTTCCCAGTTTTCCCTAATATAGCATCTTGTAAAACTTTACTCCTAAAAGACAACCAGGAGAGTGAGAGTGATACAGTCAGGGACACAGAACCTTTCTATCCCACAAAAATCCCTCAGGTTTCCTTTTTTATAGCCGCACTCACTTCCTTCCTGCCCCAATCCCTTCCTTTGAATCTAGGGTCCATTAATTTGATTTCCTTCCTCTAATTTTGTCATTTAGGAATGTTACATAAAAGAGACATATTCTATGTATCCTTTAGGTTTGGCTTTTTAAAATGCAGCACGATTCTCTGGAGAATCATCCAGGTTGCTGCATGCAATAATAATTTTTAAAAACTGCTGAGAAGTATCCATGGTATGAATATGTTATGAATTTTAAATTATTTACTGAAGGGCATCTGAATGTTTCCAGGTTTCAGCTCTTATGAGTAAAATTACTGTACATATTAGTATAATGTTCTTGTGTGAGCTTAAGTCTTCATTTCTTTGGGATGAATGTCTAGAGGTATAATTTCTGGGTTGTATGGTAGCTGCAAATTTAGTTTTTTTTATTTTTTAAAGAAACGTCCAAACTTTTCTGGAATAATCCCACCACTTTCCACTACCATTAGCAATGTATAAAGGATCCAGTTTCTTTACATCCTCACTGGCATAAGGTGCTTTCACTGTTTTATTTCATGCATTCCGATAGGCACATAGTGCATTCTCCTTCATTTCTTGTATTTATTTGTCATCTGCATATTCTCTTTGGTGAAATTGTGTCTTTTATAATTTAGTTGTCCACATGTTTATTGCTAGTGTATACACATGAAATTGATTTTTTTAATCTTTTTTTATTCATTTATTGGTGCATTGTAATTATACATTTTGACACACATCAGGGTAGCAGCATCATACATGCACATATTGCTCATTTAGCCCTCCCTCAAATCCCACCCTATTCCCCCCCTTTTGTGCTCTGCATAGTGATTGAGTCTTATAAGTTTGTGTATATACATCATGTACTATAGTGTGTTTCTCTCCACTCCCCTCCCAACTCCCTCAGGTAGGTCACCTTCTTTGTTAATCTAAAGTTTTCTTCATTTTTGTCGGGAGTCCCTTCTAAGTCCCATTCTATATAGCTTCCACATATTGGGGGGACATCCGACTTTTCACTCTTAGTGACTTACTAATTTCACTTAGCATAATGTACTCCAGTTCTCTCCATTTCCCTGCAAATGATGTAATTTTGTTCTTCTTTGTGGCCACGTAAAATTCCTCTGTGTACATATCCCATAGTTTTGGAATTCATCATCCATCTGTTGATGGACACCTTGGCTGGTTCCAAAGTTTGGCAATTGTGAATTGTACAGCTATAAACATAGATACACATACATTAGTCTGGTAGTTTGGTTTCAGTCCTTTTGGGTAGATGCCTAGAAGTGGTATCGCTGGGTCATATGGTAGTTTCATTCCCATTCTTCTGAGGGACCTCCACACTGTTTTCCAAAGCAGTTGCACTAATTTGCAATCCCACAAACAGTGTAGTAGAGTTCCTACTTCTCCACATCCTCGCCAGCATTTGTTGTTGTTTGTGTTTTTAATGATTGCCATTCTAATTGGGGTTAGGCGAAATCTCAGGGTAGTTTTGATTTGCATCTCTCTGATTGCTAATGAAGTTGAACATTTTTTCATATATTTATGGGCCATTTGTATTTCTTCTTCTGTGAAGTGTATATTTCATTCACTTGCCCATTTTTTGATTGGATTATTTGGGTTTTTAGTGGTGATTTTTTTAAGTTCTCTGTATATTCTAGATATGAGTCCTTTATCTGAGGAGTAGCTGGCAAAAATCTTCTCCCATTCTGTCAGCTCTCTGTTGAGATTCTTGATTGTTTCCTTTGCTGCACAAAAGCTCGTTAGTTTAATGCAATCCCATATATTGATCCTCATTTTAGTTTCCTGTGCCTTTGGGGTCTTGTTGAGGAAGTCTTTACCTGGGCCTATGTGTTGAAGTGTTG
>PVJS01062245.1:0-10783 GCA_004027185.1 Glis glis | reverse complement strand
AGAGAGAGAGAGAGAGAGAGAAACAGGGAGAGAGAGAGAGAGAGAGAGAGAGAGAGACAGAGCTGAGGCTGGTCGCGAACCCGGATCCTCCGGTCTCCGCCTCCCAAAGTACTGGGATTACAAGCGTGCGCCACCACGCCCGGCCTTTCTTCCATTTTTTTTAAGTGGTACTGTAATCTAGGGACATTCTACCTCTGGGCTACATCTCCAGTCCTATTTTATTTTTTATTTTGAAACAGGTTCTCACTAAGCTGTTGTGTGCTGACCTTGAACCTGTCATCCTCCTCTCTCAGCCTCCCCAGTACTGGGATTACAGGCCTGCACCACCACATCCAGCTCAGTGTGGACCTTTTAAGAGGTGGATCCTAGTAAGATGTTCTTAGGGAATGCCCTCCAAAGAAATGGTGGGATCCCCGGGACTCATGCTTCCTGATTTTGAGATTTGATCCTTCTTCCTACACATGCTCTGCCATGTGCTTTAGGGCCCTTGCCATAGCCAGTGCTATGCTATTTGTAATTTTACCTCCAAAACTGTGAGCCAAATAAACCTCTTTTCCTTCATAGGTAGTCTGCCTCAGATATTTCATTATAGCAATGAAAAACTAATACAGCTGATAACCTTAATTTGCAGTTCACAATGGACCCTCCATTATTGCATGTCTCAAAGTAATGTGACTTAGGTGCACAACTTAAGTGTTGTAACTGTGGGCATTTCACAGTGTGTCTTTGCCTTTGTGCATCAACTGTTATGTTTTGTATCAAGATATTGTTTAATTTAATTAAATTTATTTATTTATTTTATTTCTTGTGTGTCTTGTACTAGGGATTGAACTCAGGGACATTCTACCTCTGAGTTAGAGTTATACCCCCCAGCCCTTTGTATTTTTTTTTGTTTGGAAACAGGGACTCACTAGGTTGCTGAGGCTGTCCTAGACCGTGCAATCCTCCTAACTCAGCTTCCCAAGCACTGGGATTATAGGTGGGTGCCCCTCGAGCCAGGCTAATTACAATATTGTGAATTGTATAATTATGTTGTCAATGAGTTTAGGTAATAAAAATGAGAAAGAGTGTAACAACTCCAAACATCATTAATGAAAGAAAAAAGGGCAGGAAAGAAAAAAGGACAAGAAGTTTCTACTACACTTTCTCTTTTCTTCTTATTTATGCTTACCTGCTTTCAGAAATTTGTCAATCTGGTCCTGATCAAATAAAGGTAAAACTAATGACTGTTTATGCTGCTATTTATACCTTTGGAACAAATTTACAAATTGTGTTGTCTACTTTTTCTTTAGTTTCCTAAACCGCCCATAATTTAGAAGTTTTTGGATATCATAAGAACTGTCGTTTTCAAGTCTGAGAAAGGAAATACCCACTCCCACATCCACAAGGATGTGTTCCAAGACCCTGAGTGGATGCATGAAACCATGGATAGCACCAAACCCTGTAATTTAAAGTCTTTTTTCCAGTACTGGGGACTGAACTCAGGGGCATTCTACCTCCAAACTCCACCCCCCAGCCCTATTTTTTATTCTTTATTTTGAAACAGGGTCTCCTTAAGTTGCAGAGGGCCTAAGTAGCTGAGGCTGGCCGGGAACCCGGATCCTCCTGTCTCAACCTCCCAAGTACTAGGATTACAAGCATGCGCCACCATGCCCAGCAAGTCTTATTCTTTTAATTAAGCATCTATTACACACTGTGGCCCTAACTTCTGTAGTCTGAGATGTGACAGTAAATTCGGTATATTTGGGGGGAGAGATTGGTGAACCTGAGGGCAATCTACTTTTGAGCTACACCCCCAGCCCCCATTTTTGAAACTAGGCCTTACTAAATTGCTGAGGGGCTTGCTAAACTGCTGAGGCTTTGCCTCCAACCTGAGATCCTGTCTCAGCCTCCCAAGTACTGGGATTACAGGTGTGTGCTACTGTGCCCAGCATGAAGTTTTATTTTCTTAACAGAGATTAATTCTTACTGTAGATTTTAGCAAACTCAGTATAGGATTTTCCCCTTTTCCTTGTTAAGTCAAGAACTTACACCTTTTTACTTAAAGGAAGCACTTCATGGTTTCTCTTTGGCATACATAATTGCCAACAACACTACTCTTGCACTTTGGAGTCATTAAGTAAAATTGAACACAATCTCTGCTATGTGGTGACAATCAATCTTATAACTAAGTGACAAATGAGCAGGGAGCTAAGCATGGTGGCATATCCTGTGATCCCAGTACTTGGGAGGCTGAGATAGAAGGATTACAGGTTCAAGGCCAGCCTCAGCAACTTAGTGAGGCCCTCTGCAACTTAGTGAGATACTGTTTCAAAATTTAAAAACAAAAATACAGCTGGAGGTGTAGCTCAGAGGTAGAATGCTCCTGGGTTCAATCCCCAGTACCAAGGAAAAAAAAAAAGAAAGAGAGAGTAATTCACTCTAGATGGGATGGAGAGGGACAATACCAATATTTTATCAGGCTACTCAGAACACAACATAATTTAAAATTTATGAATTGTTTATTGCTGGGCTTTTCAATTTAATATTTTCAGATTATGGTTATTCAGAGGAAACCAAAAGCAAAGAAAGTGAAAGGTAAATGTACTACAATTTTCTTGAAAGTATGGCAAATAGTAAGGAAAGAAAAGATGGTTGTGTAGATTTAAAATAGCTGTAAATTCTTGCATTCTTCCCTTTAAATGTTGGGGTTTATTTCCTCTCCCCTTGAATTTGGGTTGGCTTTGTAACACTAATTTCTAAAGCTGGGCTTTAAAGATCTGTAGCTTTCTACTTTTGCTACATTAGAGGGCTGCTTCATCAATAAATTATAATTCCCCACAATTACCTACTATTTTTCCTTCTCTTGTCCAGTCTCCCCTTTGCCAGGGGAGTGGGACTTGCAGGGAAAGATATGAGTAAGAATGAAGAAACAAGGGGATAAGGGAAGAAGAAGGGGAGGAAGGGATGGAGGGAAGAAGGGAAGAAAAGTAGAAATGTTGAAGCTGTGGCTGTAAAGTCAAGTTCCAACCTCCAGGTCCAATTTCCCCAGTAAATTGCTCTGAGTCACATAACCCTTCTACACCTTTTGAGTTCCTCAAATATTCAGCAAACTTCCTGTGTGTGTGTGTGGGGGGGAGGTTACTGGGGATTGAACCCAGGAGTATTCTCCCTAAACCACCAGCCCTGTTTTATTTATTTGTTTATTTTTGAAACAGGGTCTCACTAAGTTGCTGAGGCTAGCGGCAAACCTGCAATCCTCCTGTCTCAGCCTCCCAAGTACTGGGATTACAGGTGTGCACTACCACACCTGGCTTCAAAATACTTTTGTAATGGCAAGAGGAGCGATTAACTTACAGAAGATCAGACATAGGGAATGGAATACATAATTTTTCACTATACCAATCATGAATATCAAGATCAGCAACTATCTAGAAGAAAAGGTAGTAAGTGAAAGAAAACTGAAATTCAAATAAAAGAGAAAGCATGCTAGAAGAGAAGGGACAGCAAGGAAAGAAGGTTCTTCTCTAAATATCTAAATGTCTAAAATGATAGCAATACCAACTAATATTGCTGCTTATTATATACCTGAATATGCCTGGAATTGTCTTAAGTATTTAGTATATATTTATCCATTTAATCCCCACAGCAATTTTAAGAGGCAACAGCTCTAGTTTGGATAAGCATCCACCAAAGACCCATGTGTTAAAGATGACTGCTAGCCTGTGGCACTACTGGGAGGTGGAACCTTGAGGAGGTGCGACCTAGTGGAAGGAAATTAGGTTGTTAGGGGCATGACCCTGACAGGAGTATTAGGACCCCTGCTCCTCCTTCCTCTCTTTCATGTCCCAGCTACCCTGAGGTGAGCAGTTTCCTCCACCATGTATTCCCCACGATGATCCACTGCCTACCCACATGACCAAAAGCAACAGGTCAACCAAACAAAAGCCAAAATAAATCCCCTCACTTTTTTTTTTAATACTGGGGATTGAACCCAGGGGCATTCTACTGCCAAGCTACACCCCCCAGCCCTTTTATTTTTTATCTTGAGACAGGTCTCACTATGTTACTAAGGTTGTCCTCAAACCTGCAATCCTCCTGTCTCTGCCTCCCAAGCACTGGGATTACAGGCGTATGCTACCAAACCTGGCTAAACTCTTCCTTTTTCAAGTTGTTTCTTGGGTATTTTGTCACAGTGATGAATAAGCTGCCTAACACAATAACTACAACTATTACTTTTTTTTTTTTTGCAGTATTAGGGGTTGAACCCAGGGGCATTCTACCTCCGAGCTACACCCCCAGCCCTATTTTATTCTTTATTTTGAAACAGGGTTTCACGAAGTTGCCAAGGGCCTCACTAAGTAGCTGAGGCTGGCTGCAAACCGGGATCCTCCAGTCTCAGCCTCCCAAGTACTGGGATTACAAGCGTGTGCCACCCTGCCCAGCTAACTTCAATTATTATCCTTACTTTACAGATAAGAAAACACAGACAGGATAAGAAACCTGTCCAAGACCACATAGTTACTAGTAGATGTTGAACCTCAGCATTCTGTCTCCTGAGTTTATGCTCTTGATGCATTTCTAGTAAAAATCACTTTCATTTCTAAGTGAGGTTCTACTCTCCTGTTTCATGTGAGTACATGAAATCAAATGATAAATAAAATTTATCACTTTTTTAACTGGGATGAAAACAGGAAATAAACATACTTAAGTAGGGAATAAATAAATTACACTAGGGTTTAATTTCCAAAAGTAAAGCTATCAAAAGAAAAAGAAGCCGGGCATGGTGGCACATGCCTGTAATCCCCGTACTTGGGAGGCTGAGACAGGAGGATTGCAGGTTGGCAGCCAGCCTCAGCAAATTAGCAAGGCCCTCTGCAACTTAGTGAAACTGTTTCAAAAAAATAAAATGGACTGGGGTACATCTCAGAGGCAGAATACCCATGGGTTCAATCCCCAGTACCACAAAAGGGCAGGGGAATAGGTAAAGCAATTCAAACTGTAGAAAAAAGGCAAAGAAAAAGAGAGCTAAAGAGCCAGGTGTGGTGGTGCATACAGGTAATCCCAGTACTTGGGAGGCAAGACAGGAGGATCACAGGTTTGAGGTCAGCCTCAACAACATAGCCAGACTCTCAGCAACCTGGCAAGACCCTGTTTCAAAACAAAAAATGAGAAAGGGCTGCGGGTGTAGCTCAGAGGCAGAAAGCCCCTGGGTTCAATCTCGGGTTCAAGGAAGAAAGAAGAGGGAAGGAACAAAAAAGGGAAGGAGGGAAAAGGAAGGCAGGCCAACCAGCCAGTCATAAACAAGTACAAAAAAGAAGAAACAAATGTGAGAATAATAAGATTTCTTAGAGCTCCCACAGAGGAGAAAAATGGAGAATACTGAAAAATGGGAGAATATTGAAAGGTTACAAGAATAAGCTTGCATCATCTTTGCCCTATATAGCAAATAATCTCCTAACTGGTTCCCCTGATAATCTTTAGACCCTCTAAAGATTTCTCCATGTGGCAGCTAGTGACTTTTTTTCAAGTAAATTCGATGATGTCGCTTCTAACCTCATGTGGCACCAGCGTCCTTGCTGGCACCATACTTTCCTGTTTTAGTTCCCCAAACATGCCACTCCTATTTTTATTCCCTCTGCCTGGAAAGCTGTCTCTCCCCACCTCCTCCTATTCACCTTTCACACCACTTTGATTAGATCAAATTCTTATAAATGACTGTCCTTTGTTGTATATGACAGTTTTAATTTAATTAGTGTGATTACTGGATTTTTGACTCTCCTTACTCTATTGGAGACTCTATGGAGAAACTATGTTTTCCCCTTCACCACTGTGCCTCAGCGCAGTGCCTACAACATAGCAAGTGCACAATAAATACCTGCTGAATGAACAAAGAGAAACCTGCCAAAACTATCACAGTAAGTGAACAGATGGGAAAGAAATTAATCAAACGGAGAACAAAAAAATCACAAACTATAGCCTAATGAAATTCATATGATTCTAGTGTGATAATACACAAAATAAAGTGAGGCACAACAGTAGCCAGTAAATCTCCTTTTCCTTAGAGAAGTCATAAAAGTAAAAAGAATTTGAATTTCATTTAGTAGTTATAAGGATGTAAAACATCTTTTGGAAGAAAGATGTCAAAACAGGCATCTCGAACTTAATACAACCAAGCAGTACTACTTTTTTCTGATTCCTTTGCCAGTCCACTCCATCTCAGTAAACAGCACTACCTCCCAACACCTCAAGCCGTAACCCTAAGAGTCCGTCATCTGTGATTCTTCCCTGACTCTGATCCTCAATGTACAATCCATCAAGTCTTAGGAATTCTTCATCCAAATGTATCTTCAATCTATCTACTTTACCCCCCAGTCTCCACTGCCACCATCCTAATCCAAGCCACTAACTAGTACATCTAGACTGCTACAACATTCTCCTGACTCATCTTCCTACTTTTTTTTTTTTGTACTGGGGATTGAACCCAGAGGCATTCTACCTCCAAGCTATACCCCCAGCCCTAATTTTTATTTATTTATTTATTTATTTATTTATTTATGCGGTACTGGAGATTGAACCCAGGGGCATTCTATCCCCGAGCTACACCCCCAACCCTGTTTTTATTCTTTATTTTGAAACAGGGTCTCACTAAATTGCGGAGGCTTTCACTAAGTAGCTGAGGCTGGCCTCGAACCCGGATCCTCTGGTCTCAACCTCCCAAGTACTGGAATTACAAGCGTGCGTCACCACACCTGGCTCCTATTTTATTTTTTTATTTTTGAAACAGGGTCTGCCTAGGTAATGAGAATCTCACTACTTGCTGAGGCTATCCTCGAACCTGCGATCCTCCGGTCTCGGCCTCCCAAGTACTGGGATTACAGGCGTGCGCCACCACGTCCAGCTATCTTCCTACTTTTACACTTACTCGTCTCTAATTTATTCCACACAGGGCAGCCAAAGTGATTTTAAAAAAAAAAGATAAATCATATCATAACACCCCCAAGCCCCCAAATTATACAATGACTTCCTACTGCTTAGATTGAAAACAAAAATTCACAATCCTGCACAATGGATCTCCTGCCTCTTATATCACTCTCTCCTTTGCTTGCTACATTTCAGCCATAATGACGTCCTTTCTTTTGGTTTAACATATATATATACCATAAGTCAGCTCTGAACTTTTATACCTATCATTGCTCTGAAGTGTCTCATAGTTAGATGTTAACTCAGTGTCACCTCCTCAAGGATGCCTTTTTTTTTTCTTGTTGTACTGGGGATTGAACCCAGAGGCTTTCTAGCTCTGAGCTACACCCCCAGCCCTATTTTTTATTCTTTATTTTGAAACAGGGTCTCACTAAGTTGTGGAGGGCCTCACTAAGTAGCTGAGGCTGGCCGCGAACCCGGATCCTCTGGTCTCAGCCTCCCAAGTACTGGGATTACAAGCGTGCACCACCATGCCAGGCTCAAGGATGCCTTTCTTGACTTGAACACTATAAAATGGCTTCTTGTTGCTCTGTGTATTTCTTCCATTGCCTTTATTACAGTTATAATCTGCTTTATTTCATTAACAACAAATACGTTCCAGGTTCAAGAAACAGGACAGTGAAGAGACAAACTCACTGTTTTCCCAGAGTTCATATTTTAGAATAATATTTTATCATGTAAGAAGTATTGGTATGAAAAATAAACAGTAAAAGTAATGCCACAGAAGCTGGGTGTGGTGGCTCAGGCCTATAATCCCAGTGCTTGGGAGGCTGAGACAGGAGGATCACAGATTTGAGACCAGCCTCAGCAACTTAAGTGAGACCCTCAGCAACTTAGCAAAAACTTGTTTCAAAACAAAACATTTTAAAAAGGGGTTGGGGTGTAGCTCGGAGGTAGAACACCCCTGGGTTCAATCCCCAGTACCAAAAAAGAAATAATGCCATGTGTTTGTATATGTGTGCATGAGCACAAGAGACACTGTCATATCTGAGTAGACCTGAGTAAAATGAAGGGAACTATATGAAAAGTTGGGGTAAGACTACTCTAAATTGATTTTTTTTTACTTATTTACTAACAGTTTCACCCACTAAAATACAAGTTCTATGAAGGCAGGGACCTTGACTATCTTCTGCACCTTGGTACAGTGCCTAGCAGAGTAGGCTGCTATAAATATTTGATGAGTGAATGAAAACCTACTCCAGTTTTTTAAGAACTCTGCTGGAGAGAATGAAAGTGTAATATGTAGATGTTTTAATATTAAATCCTAAAAACCTATAAGGGAAGCATTTTAAAAAGTTATAAACATGGTAATACAAAATGTATGGCAAATTATAGTGGAGTATTTTATTATTAAAAGTGTAAGGAAGCCGGGCGTGGTGGTACATGCCTGTAATCCTAGTACTTGGGAGGCTGAGACAGGAGGATCACAGGTTCAAGGACAGTCTCAGCAACATACCAAGACTCTCAGCAGCCTAGTGAGACCCTGTTTGAAAATAAAAGATAAAACTGGACTGGTGGTGTATCCTGGAGGTAGAATGCCCCGGGTTCAAGCCCCAGTACAAAAAAAAAAAAAGTGTAAGGAATCAAAAGATTCATGGAAAACTAGTACTGGCATTAGCATTAGTACTAGTATTAGAAGTGATACTAAATATCATTTATTTAGAAAGATTCAATATAGAATATAAAAGTTGATTAGGAGGAACTAAAATATTTCCCTTATGCTCAGGTTCTAAATAAATGACCATTCACTTTCTTCATGAAAATATTGACAGAGACAAGGTGAAACTCAAATGTATTACACTTATACTTTCATAGACCTTAAGTTAGAATAAACCAAAATAGTTTGAAATTCACATCAGCCTTATTTGTGCTTTTTAATCTCCCTATGTTCATCCAATCAGAACTTCAACTGAGTCAGAAGGCTATGGAAATCATAATCTTCCCATAGTACAATAGTATAATCATCTGCATACTGAATATGACAAGCACCAGCAAGCCATCTTTTCAGTTTCCAACTTCAAAACAAAAACAACACAAATAGCATGACCTGTGACAAAAACTGCACCACTCAGCTTCTTGACAGGTACCTATTCTGCCCAAATTAGAATGGAGGCAATATGCAATGAACTTAGAAGCACAGCTTTATCTTCTTACTAGGAATCTCTAAGGTTGACTTGCACAGAAAGGTAAGAGTTTTTTTTTTTTCACTTCACTGTACACAAGTAGGAAAAATTAAGAAAATTATTTTTCTCTGCCTCTACTAGTGCTATTCATTCATCAGACTAATATTGAACACCTCCAGTGTTCCCATAATTGTTTGAGGTGCTGTTAATAAAACAGTAAACAGGCAAACCTTTCTTTTTGGGGGGGTGCTAGGGGTTGAACCCAGGGGCATCCTATCTCTGAGCTACCTCCCCAGACCTATTTTTTTTTTAATTTGGAAATAGGGTCTCACTAAATTGCTGAGGCTGGCTTCGAACATGCAATCTTCCTGTTTCAGCCTCCCACATACTGGGATTACAGGCATGCGCCAACACCCCTGACTCCAAGATATTTTCTTAATTTTAAATTAAATATTTTCTAAACTCAGTAATGCTTCTAAAGAGTTTTTTAAAGTTATCACTTGAGCCGGGCGTGGTGGTGCACGCTTGTAATCCCAGTACTTTGGGAGGCGGAGACCGGAGGATCCGGGTTCGTGGCCAGCCTCAGCTCTCTCTCTCTGTCTCTCCCTCTCTCTGTCTCTCTCTCTCTCTGTGTCTCTCTCTCTCTACTTAGTGAGGCCCTCCGCAACTTCGTGAGACCCGGTTTCAAAATAAAGTATAAAAAATAGGGCTGGGGGTGTAGCGCAGAGGTTCAATCCCCAGTACCGCAAAAAAAAATAAAATAAATAAAATAAAGTTATCACTTAAACATGCTGCACACGAAAAAATCTTTGCAAAATTATCCAGAGTAATTACTTTTAACAAACGCTGTATAGCAGAAAGACTCGTTTTCCTAATCCTATTTATAAAGTCAATTACCAGTACAAACACTGAACTCAAAGTCAATTAAGTAATGTGAACATTTAACTTCTTGGTCCACAAGTACAATAAAATTCAGTTGTACTTTTGGGGTTCTCACATACACACGGGCAAAAAGCCAATGCAGTTACACACCACCATCCCAACAAAAACAGTTTTTAAGACTGGAACAGTACATGTTTAACTTTCCCTCACAAGTGGTAAGAATGAAAACAGCCAAACTTTCTCTATTATTCTTAGTGACTGTCCCAAAACTGACACTATGAACCTCATTTTTTTCCAGATAAATTTTGGAAAATATTGTCAGCAAAGCACATTTGTTAAGAATATCTGCCACAGCCGGGCCTACTCGGATCGCGGGCTGCAAAAGGACGCGCGGAGCTCGGCGAGGCAGAGGCAGAAACTCCACGCCGCCGGCCCGGCCCGGCCCGGTCCACGCACCTCCGGAACTTCCACCACGCCGCCCGGCCCCGCCCGGTCCGGTCCACGCACCTCCGGAACTCCCCTACGCCGCCCGGCCCGGCCCGGCCCGGCCCGGTCCGCGCACCTCCGGAACTCCCCCACGCCGCCCGGCCCGGCCCGGTCCGCGCACCTCCGGAACTCCCACCACGCCGCCCGGCCCGGCCCGGTCCGGTCCACGCACCTCCGGAACTTCCCCACGCCGCCCGGCCCGGCCCGGTCCGCGCACCTCCGGAACTCCCACCACGCCGCCCGGCCCGGCCCGGTCCGGTCCACGCACCTCCGGAACTCCCCCACGCCGCCCGGCCCGGCCCGGTCCACGCACCTCCGGAACTCCCACC
>PVJS01062244.1:0-10782 GCA_004027185.1 Glis glis | reverse complement strand
CACACATATATATATATATATATCCCCAATCAGGTTACAGTTGAAACATTTACTTCTTGCTCAAATTATCTAAGGTCTGCAATGGCTCCAACAGGTTTTGCTCAGCTCTGCTTCCTGAGTTTTCTTATTTCAGAACCTGTTTTGAGGGAGTAACCTCTGTCCAAATCATGCTTTCTCAATTAAGGGTCTTCACAAAAGATCCCAACCAAACTACTCAAACATATTCTAAGATTGTGCTTAGATGTAGGATATGTCACATCTGCTCACTGTCTACTGGCCAAAGCAAATCATACAACCAAACAAAATTAATGGGATGAGAAAGAATGTTCAATTTATTTGGTAGCAAGGAAAGGGAACAAGTAATTGGTGAGTGTGTAATACAATGTGTCACAGCTCTGAAGACTAATATTTCTAAGAAATGAGTTCAGTTTTCCTATTTATCCTTTTCTAAGCTAAATTGACCTTTCAAGAAAGGTTAGAGAAATGTGCTCTGGTGACTGTTTTCCATGATTACCCAAAGAGCTTGCCTGATCTCAAAGGAAAAAATGGTGCTACACATTTGCTATGGACTGAATTATATTCCCACAACATTCACATGTTGAAGCCTGAACCCCCAATGCGACAGTATTGGAAGATGGGTTCTTTATGGGCTACTTAGAGTTAGGTGAGATCATGAGGGTGGACATTCATGATGAAATTATTGTCCTTATAAGAGAGATACCAGAGGCCTTTCTCCTCCTCTCTGTGTGTGCCACCACACGAGGACACAGCATAAAGGAGGCTATCTGCACACAATGAAGAGGACTCTTACCAGAACCCAACCATGCCGGCATCCTGGTATCAGACCACCGCCTTCAAAACTGTTAGTAAATACGTATTTATTCAAGTCAGTCTGTGATTTTTGTTAACAGAATAACTACATGGTTTTACATAGTATTTTCTAAAATGTGGTATTTTGTTAGGCAAACTATGACAACATAGTTTTAAATCTCTGGCTTCAGGTTCAATGCAGACCTGCAAGTAGCCATTATTATTATTTTAAATAATAGAACAACATTTTCTTCCTTTTCTTTGTTTGTTTTGTTTTGTTTTGCAGTTCTGGGGATCAAACCCAGGGTCTCACACACACCAGGTAAGTGCACTACCACTGAGCTACATCCCAAGTCTAAGAGGATTTTGCTGCAGAAAAGAACAAGACAAATGGAGGTAAGGTATCATGGGGTTGAGCTAAGATGGTATTGTAAAGTAAATTAAATGTGGTTTGCCTTCGATGCCAGCTTCACAGTTTGTATCTCTGTTTTCCTGGTAGTGCCTCTTTGTCTATTCTAATCTCTCATCTCAGAAGCTCAGGCTGCACCATGTCTGTCTGCCAGGAGCCCATGACATGGCCCCACCCTGCACTGTGCTGTCGCTAACCACTTGTTCTCTCCAGTGTCTCATTTTTTATTTCTTACCACCCGAACTAGCTGGCCCTTTGTCAAGTTTAGTAGGGCTTTTTAAAGAATTACAAATAATTCTTAGTTGATCCTTTTCCAATCCCCTTCCTACTCTCCAGTATGCATTACTAACACTGTAACATTACTAACATTGGCATTAAATCTGTAGATTGCTTTGGGTAGTATTGACATAATAATATTATGTATTAATAATATTATCTTTCAATTCATGAAGACTCCATGTGTTCCCATCTACTTAGGCCTTCTTTCATTTCTTTCAACAATGTTTTATAGTCTTATGTTTACAAGACTTTTATTTTCTTGGTTTAATTTATTCCTAGGCATTTTATGCTTTGTAAATGGACTTGACTCTAACAAAGAAATAAACAAAAAGTCAGTCAAACATATTAGAAGACAGGAATACATTTATGAGATCCAACAAAAACAACATAATTAGCTGAGTGTGGTGGCACAAGCCTGTAATTCCAGCACTTGGGGGGCTGAGACAGGAGGATCCCCAGGTTCAAGGCCAGCCTCAGCAAACAGTCTGTATGAGATTAGCTATAGCCACTAGGGATCCTGTAGGAAGAGTCTGTAATTTCACAGTTCTGACCAGTTCGGCTGCAGCTGGGCAGTTTGGCTGGATGGACTGGAAATTTCGAGTCCTCAGATATTCCAGCATGGAGGGAAGATTGCAATTGCTTCTTTGTGTTGATTCTCTGCCATCACTGGGTGGTTCATGGGGAGTCATTCTTTTTGGGGAGGAGGAAGCCTGATGTTTTAGGCTACAGGGCTCAGAGCTAGGAGTGTGCACCCCCCTACTTCTCCACTTTTCTCCCTTTTTAAAATAGTTTAGTGTTATCTTTCATCTTTCCCTTGCCATATTGTGTGTATTAGAGCCTTAGGAAATATCTAACTCCTCTACTTTTCCTAAAATGTTTTGGATTACGAGTGCAAGGTAGTAAGTTGGTTAGATTTGTGGGCTTGGGTTAGTACTAAATGTTTGAGTCATTGAAATCTCCCAGATGTGAATGGGCTGCTTTCTATTGAACTATAGTTTGATGGATCTGAGCACGCTTTCCAGTATGTTTACCTTGTTAAGACTTATCTACTTTTGTATCTATAGTTTAATTTATAATATATTGTTACATCAACAGTTTGAGGAGGGTGACAGGTGGTGTGTGTGAGCTTCATGGCCCTATGCAGCCAAGCTCTCTATTCCTAGCTACTACTACATCCTTCTTTGGCTCTTAGAGCTCATCAGAGTTATGGTAAAAGTGTCCTTCAAATAGAAAATGTAGCCTATTTCTCCCCATTTCTAGGCTCCACATTTCATGTCCATTGTTGTGCTTACTATACTACTTTACTAGGTTTTGGTTAAGATGATCGTAGAGGCTGAAATATAGGAGATAGTGAGGTTGTGGATCCTCTAGAGGGATATGAAGAACTGCCAAGGCCTTTGAGACTTAAACTACTGCTAGTGGTGATCTGGAGAATAATTGTGCTACTTAGTTACTTGTGTTTATGGCTGAGCATAGTGGGATATCTAATTCCAGTTTGGGATTTAGCTATTGTGTACTCAAATGAATTAAGGCTTTCAAATTTTATGTTTTTCTTTAAAATATAATCCTCTAATCTCAGCTACTATGGAGCCTGTGGCAGGAGGATCACAAGTTTGAGGCCATCCTTGGCAATTCAGTGAAACCCTTACTGACAATAAAAAATAAAAGAACTGAGGATGCATCTCAGTGGTACAGTGCCTTGGGTTTGATCCCTAGTACCAGAGAAAGAGGGAAAAGGGGAGAATGGTTGATTTGGGCTCATACTTTCTCAGGTGTCTATCCATGGTGGCTGAGCCCTGTCGGGCCTCTGGCAAGACAGAACACCATGATGGGGAGCACCCGGTGAAGAAAAGCTGCTCAACTCCTGGAGGTCAGGAGAAAGGGGGGTAAGGAAAGGAGCCAGGAACAAAATGACAAAGTGTGTCCTTCAAGGGTAGGCCCCCAGTGATGTTTTTACTACAAATAGGCCTCACCGCCTAAGGTTTGTACCACCTCCCGAGAGCCCATGAAGTTATGGATGCATTATGCACCCACCTCATCCATTCCTGTCATCAGAGCCCTTGTATTCCAGTCCCCTCCCCAAGGTCCTGCCTCTGAGCTCAGCTGCACTGGGGCCCAAGGCCATTATTGAGGCATGAATACGTGAGACTTAACACAGCGCAGTCAGTGCTGGCCCCAGGGTCAAGTGATTCTGAATTCAAATCCGTCCTTTTCCTCCGCCTCTGTATGGCACTGTGGACCTAGCATCAAACTGTGCAAGCCTATTCACACGCATTCAACTGTCTTTATGGAGCACCTACTCTGTGCATGGCTTTGTGCTAACCACTAAGAGCACACAAACCAATGAGATGCAGGGAACCTCTGCCACATAAAATGATGAGAGCCAGGAGTTCAGCCTTGAGGGCAGGGGCCTGATTGAGGAAGCTCATGGGAGAGTTTGTGACACAGAGTAGCATTAAGTTAGCATCTATTTCCTTCTCCATTTATGTTTCCTCACCTCCAGCATCTCTAGAGTCTCAGCTCCTTGAATTCTGAGTCGGGTATTGAGGAAACCCATGTTAGCCTCTGCAGCAAGTACTGTTCCTGGGTGCAGAGGGCTCCATTTTGGTCTCCATGTGATTCCTTCCCCTTTCCCCTCCTCTGATTCTGATTGTTTGGGGCCATCATGTCTTTCAGAGCCTTCCCTTTCCTTTTACATTGTCTTGATTCTCTGTGGTGTATCCTGAGTAATTTTCTTGGGACACTAATGACCCTTTCTGCCATGTCCACTCTGCTGGGCTGCCCACACACTGAGGGCCTCCAAGGCCTCATATGGGTTTTGTATGTGCTCGGGCTAATTAGGGAGGCTCCGTTAGTCCTTTTATTACAAAGGAAGTGGGCAGATTTTACAGGCTTCAAATTCAAGTCAAAGTCAAGTTGGACAAAACACCCATTTGATAAGGAGATTGTAAAAATTCGTTGGTGACATATTAGAAGATGGGTGAGTTGTATATTCATGTACAAGAACCTACTGAAGCACTTGATGGGTGGCTAGAATAAATATCTAAATCATTTAGTTGGTTTGTCTGAATATCTATGTCTGTTACAGTCTGTCTTATCTAGATAACTACAAAGTGGTGCTTCAACACATGTGAGCTTGGCCCAGGCACAGTGTTTGGGAGAGTGAGGACACGGAACCAGGGTACAAGAGGAGGACCTGAGCAGAAAAGCCCATCTTCCCTGAGGCTCAGTTCCCTCCTCTGGAAAATGGAAACAAGAACACCCCGCTCACAGTGTGTCCTTGGTCTGACTTCTGTCTGGCTTTCCATTTGGTCCTGCTCCATCACTGAGCTCCTCACACTCAGGCCTCTGGTACCTCCATCCCTCTATGCTCATTGATACCCAGGGCCTTTGTCCTTGCGTTTACAAAACTCTGCCTAGACCAAGCTCCCTGAGGTCCTACCAGGGCCGGATACCTTTCCTCTGTTAGTGCTTTAGACAGCAGTTGGGATCCTGTTCTCTCTTCATTCTGCTCCTCCCTGCCTTCATTGAAGCGTTTAATGCCTTTGCAGTTAAATAATTCTATAATGGGGAGAACCGCCTTTGGTAATTTTGGTGTTTGTTCCCTACATGTCATAGCTTTTTGGCTCCTTGCCTGCCATGTGATGACTTTCTTTCCTATTTAGATGAGTTTTGTAGTGAAATATTTTAATTTCTGGCCCTTTCCTTTTGGGTATTATGTGTCGCTATGTCCTTGGGGTTCCCATGTGAGTTCTATTTAATCTCTGAAAATTATACCACTCTGATGGGAATCTATAGCAGCATAACTTCAATAGCATGCCAAAGACTGCCGCCATAAAGCCCCAGACCCATCCCACTTCAGTTACAGATATCACAGAGTTGCATGTGTTTGCATGATGTGTCAATAACATGGACTAATCATTGGGGTTTTGTGCTACATTAGTCTCTTAAATCATGTAGAAAACAAAGAAGCACAAGCTTCTATGCCTGTTGTGAATTTAACTTTATCAGAGATATGTCTTTCCCCATCCAGCTCTGGTTTCCTATCTAATGTCCAATGTAAACCTGAAGGACTCCCCTCACTCCCTCACTCAGGACACATCTAGTGATGAACAACTTCCTGGGCTCTTGCTTATCTGGTGCTGTGGTCTGAATGTGTGTGTCCCTCCAAAATTCCTGTTGTAACTACAATCCCAATGCGATAGAATTGAGAGTCAGGGCATTCGGCCCTGTGCCAGGCCACGAGGCTCTGACTTCATGGCTGGGTTGAGCATCTTTAGAAAAGACCAGTTGTGCAGCAAGCACAAAACCCGGATTTGATCCCAGACCTGAATACACACACAGAACAAGTCCATTTATGAAGCCAAGGTAGCATATGCCTGTAATTCTACCTACTTGGGAGGCTGAGGCAGCAGGATCACAAGTTCAAAGCCAGATTGGGCAACATAGTGAATTCCTGTGTTACACTAAAATAAAAAGGGCTGCAGATGTAGCTCAGCAGAAGCATGCTTATCTAGAATGGGCCGGGAGGCCCCGTGGTCAATCCCCAATAGTACACACACACACACACACACACACACACACACACACACACACAAGTAAGCCAGGCATGGTGGTGTATGCCTGTAAACTTGGTACTTATGGGGCTGAGAAAGGAAGATCACAGATTCGAGGCCAGCTTCAGCAACTTAGAGAGACCCTGTTTTAAAATTTTCAAAAAATGGGTCTGGGGTGCTGCTCTGAGGCAGAATGGTCCTGAGTTTAATCCACAGTACCAAAAATAAATATGCAAAGCCAGGTGTGGGTGACACACGCTTGTAATCCTAGTACTTCGGAGGCTGAGACAGGAGGATTGCAGGTTCGCAGCCAGGCTCAGCTACTTAGTGAGACCCTCTGCAACTTAGTGAGATCCTATTTAAAAATAAAGAGTAAAAAATAGTGCTGGGGGGTAGCTCAGAGGTAGAATGACTCTGGGTTCAATTCCCAGTACAGCAAAAATATATTAATTAATTATGCCAAATCAAATCTGATCAGATCAAAATAAGGTAAAAAGGCTTGCACAGTGAGTTCAACCACTCAGCGCCTTCCACCATGTGGGGACACAGCAGCACAGTACCATGTTTAAAAGGGAAAGCAGCCTCCACACGCACCATCTCCTGGCACCTCAACCTGGATATTCAGATTCCAGCACTGTGACAAAACAATATTTGTGGATAAAAATTCCCCGGTTTATGGTAGGTAGTCACGTCAGCATGAAGGGACCACAGTATCTGGGATGCACCTCCACTCTGCTTTTATGAGAAGGACACTTTCTTGGCCATGGATTCCTGGCTGGCCAACCAGCTGTGTCTGTTATCATTTGAACATCTCCACCCACTGCCTCCTGGGTCCAGAGTTTCTGAACAGCAATCTGCGGAGGACCTTACAGGGCGATGGTGGGGAAGCTCCCTTCTTTTCAACGCCACAGATGTTAATCACGAGGCCTAGTGTCTTAGGGAACACAGCCTGTTGCTATAGGATCACAACAGGAGTGAAGTGTTACCACCCTTTTGACACCAACCATTTCAAGTAGATGGAAAAGGAGTTGAATACCTTGAGTTGAGGTGTTCAAAACTAAAATTTTTAGGTTGAAAATGAAAAGACCACGGAAGCTCCCACATGTTTAATTTCTATACAAGGAAATATCCATCTCCAAAACCCACTGAAGCAAAAGCTTCTGGAGTCCTTTTTTCTTCTGATTATTAGAGTGGAAAAGGTCCTGGAGGCCCCGAAGTGATACTGTGGGTTACACCCAGCAGTGTTTGGCCTCACAGGAGCCATTGTGTGGAAATCTCCAAGGCTATATAAGGCCCTGGCCCCCGCTGGTTTCTTGTCCATCAGCACAGGGAGCTGTTAGTTGGTGATCTGTGGGACTCCCAGCTAGTTAGCATGTTTTGGTGGTGTGGCGGTTTGGGGATTTCTCATTTGGTTCTTTGGTTTGGGTGTTTTGTTTGTTTTATTTTGTTTTATCTTTTATTTTGTTTTTGTTCTTTATTTTGTTTGTTTGGTTTTTTGTTTTAGTCTGTTTCTTTTTTTTCAGCTAGCATCATTAGTTGGTGTTCTTGCGATATCTAGATAGAGAGTATAGTGAGATTAGGCCAGGGCAGCAAGGCCTCACGGCCAGCACGTGCTCTGAGGAGACTTTCATGGATCAGTATGGGGTCCTGGGGGTCATCGGCCAGGGCGAGTTTGCCCAGGTGAAACTGGCCTGCCACCTCCTCACGGGCACTGTGGTGGCGGTGAAAGTCGCGCAAAGCAGCACGGATCTTGCATTTACTTGAGTCCGAGGTGGATCTCATGAGTCCATGCAGCACTCCAATGTGGTGCAGCTGTTTCAGGTGATCGAGACCAGGGAACATGTGTACCGGGTCATGGAGGTGGCCAGCGGGGCACAGCTCCAGCGGCACATCCCCAGGGATGGTGGCATGCAGGAGGAGGAGGCCCACAGAGTGTTCAGGCAGGTGGTGTGTGCCGTGCACTACTGCCATGGCCGGAGCGTCATGCACAGGAACCTGAAGCCAGAGAACAACCTGCTGGATGCAGCGGGCGATGTCAGAGTGTTCGACTTCGGGCTGGGGGCAGGTTCAGGGCCAGGCAGAAGCTGAGCAAGGCCTGTGGCACCCCGACATACTGTGCCTGGAGCTCTACAAGGGAAAAGAGTACTATGATGCTGTGATGGACGTCTGGAGCCTGAGGGTCTCTCTCTACTATATGCTCGCAGGGCGCCTCCAGTTTGATGGGAAAACCATGTCCGAGCTGGAGGAGCAGATCCTCGACCTGAGGTATGAAACGCCATCCCAGGTGTCAGCCGAAGCCCAAAGCCTCATCGGCCAGTTGTTAACCGTGGACCCCGCCCAGAGGGCCACAGTGAAATGAAACTTGGGGCACCTGTGGCTGAGCCAGGGGGAGGAGGATTCTCCCCGACATTCCAGGCAGCCACTCCCCACCCTCCCGAACCCCACCATATTGAGGACAATGTTCGAGATAGGTTTCAATCTCAGTGACACCTGGGTGTCTCTGAGACAAAGGAAGTTTGATGAGGGCATGGCGACCTACCTCCTTCGGCAACACCAGCTGACCCAGGGGTCAGGCTGCATGGTGTATGTCCAGGTTGCTCACCGGAAGCTTAGGCCTCACCTGTGCCCTCACCTCCCCCACCTAAGGGAAGATCCAGTGATCCTGCCCTTGGCCACACCCCCTGCCTGCCTGCTCAGCCTCAGCTGACTGAGAAGGACAAAGGTCAGGGCAGAAGGGGGGCAGAGGAACCAGCCTGCCTGCCATCGCCCTGTGCAGCCTGAAGATGCTGCCCCCCATTGCTCCTTGCGATGCCCCCCAGCATGTCCCTGAGCCTCCCATGCCCAGACCCTGCATCAGAAGCCATGTGGACCAGCCAGGTGCCGATTGCCTCTTGCTAATCCACATCTCTCTCAGCTAGGTGGGCTCTCCCCTCAGCGTGTGGACATCGGCCTGACCTGGGCTGAAACAGCTGCACTGGACGTGGGGCGCTCGAGCTGCCCCCGGCTTCTCCATATGGGATTCCTGTCACCAGGGCACCTGGAGTCACCTGGGCACGAGAGGACCCCTCCGCTCTCAGCTGGGAGAAAGCTCAGAGATGGTTTCTCCTGGGACACTTCCCCTTCCCCTGTTTGCCAAACACCTTATAATAAAATTGATGTTGCTGAAGGATGACCACAGACATCTGTCTGTTTTGCGTCCTCCTTGCACAGAATCCGGTCTAGGCACACTTCCGTTTGGGCAGCGGGCAGTAATGTAGCTCTGGAAGTTCATCCATAAACCTGAAGGGAAAAGGGATTTCTGAGATGTGAAAACATCCCCCAGTAGCAAAAATGATTCAAAGTGTGGCTGAAGGGACAGGGCTGTGAGCTGCCTGTGGGGCAGGAAAGCTGACCCTGCGTGTGACAGAAAGTGACACTGATGTTACCTGGTGGCCATTTTCAGAAGGACCAAAGGAAACCCTACGGGTTATCTCTGCATCTTCATTCTGCTGAGACGTCCACAATAGCACAGGGAAGTCCTGTGGCAAGACTGTGCTTGGGTCTGGTAAGTGGTGGGGTGAGGTCCCCAGAGAGGCTTAGGGGACATTTTGCTCCTGCTCTGTTCTCTTGCTGTATCGTCGTGACATTTCCTCCTTTTTTAGAGCAATGGCACGGGCCAGGCCCCCTGAGAGGTCCGACACAGGTATGGGTCCTGCGGTAATTCCAAGTGTCCATGGGCGCTGAGCAGGGGAACACATGTCCTGAAGTCAGAGTGGAGGATGCATGACAGCGGCCTGCCGGGCTGGAGGGTGTCGGGAAGGGGCAGTTTCGCAAGGCAAGTTCCGGTTCCCAGATTCAGGTGTCTCCCTGTCAGGCTGTGAATCTATGGTGGGAGAAATGCATCAGGGAGCATCTTCCTGGTTCCTAATGACCCTCACCACACCTTGCTAGGTGACAGTGGCCCTGGCATGGCCTCACATGCCCCCTGGACTCTCATCCTGGAGTTCCTCCAAGGCCAGCATGCTTTCCCGTTACAGGGCAACAGCTGTTTGCAAAATAGACCCCAGGCTCCAGCAGTGTTGGCCACTGAGCGCTCTGTTCCCTGGATAAGCTCTTTAAGTCGGGGACATTACACCGTCCTTTCATAGAGATTCCAGACCCACCCAGTGTTTCTGCATCTTTCTGATTGGTGACCCCTTGGCTTCGGGCCTCTGCTGTGGGTAAGGAGGATGGGGTAGGTTCATGAAGAGGTGCCAGGTGCCATAAGCCAGGAAGTTGAGAAGGATGAGTACCAGGAGGAGGCAGGTGGACTGGGGAGCACAGCATTAGCCAGACAGGGAGGAGGGAGAGCTGGGAGGGAGGAAGGCTCCAAGCAGAGGTGAGACTGGACATCAGACAGCTCAGTCTCCTGCCATTGGTGATACCTGGGCCCTTGGCCCTGTTTCAGGCCAGAATCATTGCTAGAGGCTCAGAGGATGTGGCTGGATTGAGGGGAGGCCGACAATGCAGACCTGATGCCAGGTCCTGGGGCCAGTTACAGGTGCAGGTCTATAAACCTAGAACTTGGGAAACTGAGACTAAAGGATCACAGGTTCAAGGCAAGCCTCAGTAACTTAGTGAGGCCGTGTTTCAAAATAATAAATACAATACGGCTGGAGGAATAGCTGAGAAGTAGAATGCTCCTGGGTTCAATCCACAGTATCAGACACACACACACACACACACACACACACACACACACACACACAC
>PVJS01062243.1:0-10789 GCA_004027185.1 Glis glis | reverse complement strand
GCGCACGCTTGTAATCCCAGTACTTTGGGAGGCGGAGACCGGAGGATCCGGGTTCGCGGCCAGCCTCAGCTCTCTCTTTCTCTCTCCTTAGTGAGGCCCTCTGCAACTTCGTGAGACCCGGTTTCAAAATAAAGTATAAAAAATAGGGCCGGGGGCGTAGCGCGGAGGTAAAACGCCCCTGCGTTCAATCCCCGGTACCAAAAAAAAAAAAAAAAAAAACAGGTAATGTTTTACTTTGAATGTTGGATGTTGAGAATGTGAAATTTTTAATAATTCTCTTTATAAATTTGAAATGGTTTTCAGAGGAATAAGAATATAGCATTAACAAGATAGTAACTAATCTGCCATGGGATAAATATTCTAATTAGATTCTTCCTTTTATCATTTCAAAATTAAGTAAAATATTGCCTGGCATAGAACTGTGCATTAGACATAAGGGGCACCCTTTAGATCCAGCAGGGCAAGGGGACATGGACCCCAAATGTGGAAACCCACAAGAACTGATATCAAACTTTGGAAAGTAAAAGAAGCATGCTCTCTGTAGCCAGTCAGTATGATCTGAGTGTGGTGGTTGGGAAGCCACCAGAGGCCTCCTTCCTTCCAAAGTATCGAGTGTGAGGAAGGCTTCCCTCCACTCACATTCTTTCTATAAATTGGGTGAACATAGAACGTTACCCAAATAGTACGAACACCGTGTTACCCAAATAACATCATTTTTGCATTGGTTAGCTTTCTGTGACTGTAACAAATGCCTGTGATAATCAACTTACAAAGAGAAAAAGTTTAGTTTGGCTCACAGTTTTAGAGGTTTCTGTCCAGGATTAGTTGGCCCTATTGCTTTTAGGTCTGTGGTGATTCAACATGGTGGGAGCAAAACTGCTCACCTCATCACAAGTCAGGGAACAAAGGGAGGATGAGAGAGAGGCCCGGGGCCGCAATCCCTTTGGGGTATGCCTTGCATGACCTGAAGAGCTCTCGCTAGGTCCCACCTCTTAAAGTCTCCACCAAATCCCAGTAGCCCCAAGCTGAGGACCAAGTTTTGGGAGGACTCTTGAGATTCAAACCCTAGCAGTTCTGAATGTGAATAGGGGTGCTATTGAAACTGCACTGGGATGAAAAAAAAATGTGAATTGTGACTGTCCCAGGCAAAACAGGATGAATGGATACCCTGTAACTATAGAGCCGCAATCACTACATGTCAAGAGGCTTAATTTAGTTGATTTTAGGGAGGCAGATATGAAAGAAGAGTGTAAATGTTGTTAGGTTCCTAACATGACGTTCAATTTGAAATACTATTTTTAGATTAACTGGAAAATAAACTGACAAAAATCAGGTGGACATGGAGAGGTGGGGAGGTAAATGCCTTTTTTTTTCCCCATAGTGGTCTATCTAGAGATTTTGTCAAAGATTGAATATTCAGGAATGGCAGGTGTAAGTATTTAATTTAGCATTCTAATGGCAATTGAAACAGAAATGGTTTTCTCTGGGGACTGGAATTGCAGATGAAGGAGGAGTAATTAGGGACTTTTTCTTATTTGATATCCTTCCTTCAACTTGGTTTGAGACATTCTTTATCACACGCACTCATTATTATTATAATTTAAAATGTTAAAAATTTAGAAAAATAATATTGAAAAATAATATAGAAAATAATATAGAAAAAAAATAAAAAAATAAAAAATAATGTATTGACAAGGTATCAGATAAATAAGAGTATTTTATTATTTAAGATATGCCATGTACTTTGTTAAATGATTAATAAGAATTATCCCCTTTAATCTTCACAGCAAACCCATAGGTTATTATGTCCACATTACGAATGAGGAACCTAAGACACTGGGAAGGATTGTCAGTTTTCTGAAACCACACAGTTCATCTCAAGTGCTGAACCTAGGATTTTCACCCAGGCAATCTAACTCCACAGACCACCCCTTGAAGTCATTCTTCCATTCTGCTTCCCACTTGTACTTTATGTTGCAGGATGTATAGATGAGTATAGGTTTCCATATGAAATTTTGACGTGTGTCAAAACTTCTAGAGTTGCGTACTCTGACCCAGAAATTCTATTTCCACGTATTTATGCTAAGAAGTAATAATAGTAAATATTACCGAAGGGATGCATGAAAGAACCTTCCTCTCAGCACTGCACACACACACACACACACACACACACACACAATAAAATAAAAATAAAAAGATATCCATCGATAAGCTGGGCGTGGTGATACATACTTGTAATCCCAGTACTTGGGGAACTGAGACAGGAGGATTGCAAGTTCGTGGCCAGCCTCAGCAACTGAGTGAAGCCCTCTGCAACTTAGTGAGACCGTGTTTCAAAATAAAAGAATAAAATAGGGCTGGGGGTATAGCTCAGAGGTAGAATGCCCCTGGGTTCAATCCCCAGTACCACACACACACACACACACACACACACACACACAAAATATATCCATCAGTAGAAGATGGATTTTTTAAAATTATGATATAGTCACACAATGAAACACTCCATCTTTACTTATTTACATGGAAGAACACATTAATGGTGTTTTATTGGAAAGGCAAGCTGCAAAACAATATGCATATATGATCTTGTCTTTGTAAGAGCATAAAAATGTAAAAAACACATGCTTATTCATAGAATACAATCTGAAAGTCTCACCCCTCCCCTACTTCTTGGAAGAGGTCATCTCTGAGAATCCCACCACAGCAGTTCCTCCCCTATTGATTTCCCATCATGATCTTCTGGTCTCAGTCTTCATAAAAGTGTAACATATACTTACTTGTTAGCTTTCATGTTTATTATTTGTGTCTTTCACCAATTTTATACTAACGAAGGCAGACACCACATCTGTGAAAGTCACACTATTTACCCAGGCCCAAGGTATAGAATATGTGCTTCCTAGCCGGGCATGGTGGCACGTGCCTATAATCCCAGGATTTAGGAGGCTGAGACTGGAGGATTACAAGTTAGAGAACAGCCTCAGCAACTTGGCAAGACTCTCAGTGAGACCCTGTTTCAAAACAAAAAATAAAAAAATAAGGGCTGAGGATATAGATTGGAGGCAAAATGCCTCTGAGTTCAATCCCCAACACACACACACACACACACACACACACACACACACACATACACACACACACACACACACACACACGAATACGTGCTTCATAAATACTCATAAATACTAAACTAATGTTGCTAAATGAATATGTTTGCAGGCGCTTGTCACTTTCTGCTTTACACCTTCATTCATTGTTTCAGCTTTTACAAAGAGAATGGTGAGCGTGGCTCTCACTATCAAAGAAAAAACACAGTAAAGGTCTTTTGACTGTGGTAAAATCAAGCAACTAATCACTATAGCAATACAGAGGCTGGGCTGATGAAGTTGAAAACCCTGCTGAATTTATAACCATGGGACTTGGTCCAGTTCAGCATCCGTCTCTTAAATCTCACCCACATGCTACTTTACATTTCTTTATTTTCCTCCTCCTCGTTGTCCTCCTCCTCCTCTTCTTTCTCATTCATTGAGAAATTTGTTACAACATTCATAGCCAAACAATTGAGCTAGGAAATCTTGCATCCTTGTGGCCCAAGGTGAATTGAGAAGAGTCAAAAGGCAGAACTTGCAGAGCCAGGGCTGTTGACAATATAGTTTTTTGCTTTTGCTTTTGTTTGTCCATTTGTTTTGACTTTGGAAGGCATCAGAAGATGCAGGTCATAGTTTGAAGGGCTGCAAAGCCTGCAGTCCCTCTCATTCTTTCAGAGTATAGGCTGACCTAGCCATAGCCTCTCACTGTCAAAAAAAACAACAACAGTCATTCAATAAATATTTGTTGTAAGAAAATGAATAAGTGAATATGCGAAACATTCTTTTCATTGGTCTTGCTGTGGCAGTAAAAACCATAAAACCACAACTGAAAAATGTAAGATTTGATAAAATAGTGTGGAGAAGAAAAAAATGTATTTATAAATTAATTTGTTTTCAATATAAGACCTTGTATGTAGGGTTCCGACACAGTGAATTTTTACAGTGAAGCTATAAACTCTAAAACAGGGATTATGAACATGGAAAGTATAATTTATAATACTTGCATAGCTTTCAATTATTGAGGTGGTCAAAGCCCAACAAATTGAATAATGAACAGGAGGGGTAATGAATTGAACCCTGAGAAAATGATAATGGAAAACCCAGGGAAGTCGCCACTGAGGGATTTCTATATAGGAACAGCCCTGAAAGAAATATACTTATTTGAAGGAAGCATTTTCTCTTTCAAGCCAAAATACTTATGGAATAGTAATGCAAGTAGAAATTGATTTTAAGAAATACCTGTTAAAAGCATAAAGCTGCTAAAATAGTATATTTCAGGTGACCAAACAGAGAATCAGAATCATAAATTGGCCTGTTATATTCTCTCAGAGTATGGGTTCTCTATTTCATTATTTTTAACAATACCGAGGGAGGGGGTGCAGTCATATAAATTATTAAGAACTATCCCTTTAGTGTGAGGCTGGAAGGTGTGTTGATATTCCACAGGATCTAAAGCACAGAGCTCTTAGCAATATTTCATGCAATGCTGCAGGTCAGAAATTTAAATAATAAAATGGCTTCTAACTCTCTGTTCCAATCAGGGCTGCATGATGCAAGCTCGTGTCTGCAGATGAAGGTTTTGTAGGATTCATACTAAGCTTTTTCGGCTCATACTAAGCTTTTTCAGCTCATACGAAGCTTTTCACCCATGTCCCTGCTTTTGACGATGCTGCAGACCAGCATAATGCGCACTTGTCAAAAGTCACAGGAAGATTCAAATGCAATAGCATTAGCTGACATCAATAAAAAGTTAAGCAATCTTCTCACCCCAACCCCTTTCTCATCACACATACTCTTCACTGTTCTCACTCATCATCCTACTACTGAGTCTGTTTACTTAGAGCAACCTAAAAATAATCTGTTTTCTAGAAGATGGCAAGCTGGAATGCACTACCTCATGGTGATCCATGTATTGCCCAAGGGCTCAAACATTGGCTTCCCATCTCAGATTTACTGTTTCCTAGATGCATTTCAGGCAAACTACTTAAACTTCTCACCTTCCTCTTGTTTATCTGAATAATGGGGCTACTAACAGTACCTACCTAATAAGATTATTGGGAGCATTAAATGAGATATTACATGAAGAATATTTATAGTTCCTGGTCCATAGTACTCACTAAGTATTGGCTATTATGATTGGTTAAATCTGCAGTGACAAAGATTGTTAAGTGTGTCAGAGAGACACTCAGGAACTTGACATCTGGAAATACCAAGTTCTGTCATTCACAACAGCTATTGAAGTGATTGTTGTTGACTCAGGGCCTCCAGGGGTGGTTAATGCTACCGTACCCTTAGAAACAACTTTGTGGTAGCAGCCATGGAAAAATTCACATGGATAAGAAGTGTTTATTTACCTCCAGTAATTATTTTGGTAGGTAGACAAAGTGGTTGCTTTAGTTTGATGAGAAATGTCCAACACATGTTGCATCTGTTAACTTGTCCCTGTATAACTTGAGTTTGATTATTATTATTATTATTATTACTATTTTTGGTACTTGGAGTTCAACCCATGGGCATTTTACCCAATAGCATTTTATCTTTCAAAAATAATTTGAAACTATTTAAGTGCATTAGGACTCTTCTCAGATCTAACTAAATCTGTTAGAACATCCAGCATGTTTTACATTTCTCTTTTCGTCACTTATTAATTAAGAGAATGCAGAATGTGAAAATTAGTGGGGACTTTAAAGATCATGAGGCCTGACTGCCTTATATTAGAGAGGAGAAAACAATATGAAGAGAAGAAGCTGGAGCTAAAGGGTAGCTCAGTAGTAGATCCCATGCCTAGAATGCACAAGGCTCTGAGTTCTACCCCAGCATCGCAAAAGAAAGAAAGAGAGAAAGAGAGCGGGGCTTCAAAAGGCCAAGATTCAAATGAAATTCTTTTCACAGATCATAAGCAATTCTCCAGTGATGCACATGGTTGCTTGAAAAGCTCAGACAACTTTGCTGGTATAAGTGGAAGGTACACATCACGAGGTATGAATTCTTAGCCAGGCGTGGTGGCACACGCTTGTAATCCGAGTACTTGGGAGGCTGAGACCAGAGGATCCTGGTTCACGGCCAGCCTCAGCTACTTAGTGAGGCCCTCTGCAACTTAGTGAGACCCTGTTTCAAAATAAAGAATAAAAAATAGGGCTGAGGGTGTAGCTGGGAGGTAGAATGCCCCTGGGTTCAATCCCCAGTACTGCAAATAAGTAAGTAAATAAATAAATTCTTATTCAGCACTTTCAGTTTATAATCTCTGACAAACTAATTGTGCTCCATATATTAGTATAAACCAATGGCCATTGATTTCTTTAATATAGAGCTGAAGACTCCAATAAACTTTCTTTACCTATAACATTTGCATATGTACAGTAAGCATTTGATTTTTTTTCTCGCTATTTATATTTCTGAAATCCCCAATTAAACTGAACAATATTTAAGTGTAGGGATCTTTTTTTTTTTTTTTTTTGCGGTACCGGGGATTGAACCCAAGGGCGTTCACCCCGGCCCTATTTTTTATACTTTATTTTGAAACTGGGTCTCACAAAGTTGCGGAGGGCCTCACTAAGTAGCTGAGGCTGGCGGCGAACCCGATCCTCCAGTCTCCGCATCCCAAGTACTGGGATTACAAGCGTGCGCCACCACACCCGACCTTCTTGACTTTTTTAAAGTCAACTATAATGTGTGAAAACTTTAACAGGTCCCCCATTTAATCTTGCAGAATGAATGAGTTCTAAAGGGAAGCATTTCAAACTATTATAGACTCTGACCTCTGACCTCTTAGAAACCTTAAAAAAATAATTTTGTTTAAAGGTGATCTGGACCAACAAAGGGACAATAATTCACAGCGTGACCTTGGATAAGTCAATTAACCTCTTTGGACCTCAGTTTCTTCACCTGTAAAATGAAGAAGATGGCCAGGATGGTGTGAGGAGCCTTTCAGTTCTACCGCTCTGTGATTCTGTGTTAATGTTATTGCTACGGCTTCTCTGTACAGTGGTAGGTTATAGCCGTCACCCTTTCTAATAGCCATTCAATCTTACTTCTAAAAGCCAGGTCCCCCTGGGGGGCAGAGAGTGTGTTGCTTGTTTCTAGTGTGCCGTGGAGAGCTCAGTGGTGGGGAACAGATGAGGATTGATGTCCCTGCTGTGGCCACAGCTGGGAACTCATTTCAACCCTTGTGCAGAGGAGCACGGTGCTCAGGGCTGGGGGCACTTGAGGTTACTGCAAGGAAAATGACCACTGGAATGATCCCAGCATCAGAGCCTTGTGTTTTAGGGTGTCTTTTGCCAGGATGTCACTTTATTATAGTGAGTATTTCATCTGAAAAAAATGGGTATCTGTTGATCTAGCATTTGGAGGCTTCCTTTCTGTTCAGCAAAGTACAAATATAGATCCAGGAAATAAGAGAGAGAGAGAGAGAGAGAAAACCTCTCCTTTGCCCTCCATCTGTAGGTCTCCACTTAAGCCAATGTCTATGGTCAAGGTCAGGAGTCTTTGTTCTACCTTCTAGAGACCTCTGGAGTCCACAGTTTTAAAAGGAACTAAAACTCCTTCTCCAAATCATAAAACTGGCATGAAGAGGATGCCTTTACAGAGAGGAACAAAAAGAAAGTTGGTTTAGGTAAGATTGGCATGAATATTCTACCCAAATAAATCTCATTAGCTAAGAATGTGGCAAAAGACGCAGCCAAAGGCAAGGAAAGTAAGATGACCCCATAACAATATCAAAAAGTAAAATGCTACACAGGTTTTTAGTTGAAGATCTATTTGAAGGTTTTATTGGCAAAGTGGGGTTGCAAATAGCAGTTGCCTTCTTGGCCAAAGCTAGGATTCATCCAGAATCCTGGAGAAAGAACAGTGCAAGTAGAAACTGACTCAAAATCACAGTCTCTTCCTCTCCTCCACAATCCTATTAACGTGTTTCTTAAACTGCCCAGAATTCTCTACTAATGTTGAGAAATAACTTTCAAGAGTAAAGAAGCCCTTAGAAATTAAGGCAATTTTCAGCCAGGCGTGGTGGCGCATGCTTATAATCCCAGTATTTGGAGGATCGTAGGTTCCTCCAAGAGGAAGGCTCCTCCAAGACCGGAGGATCACAGGTTTGTGGCCAGCCTCAACTACATAGTGAGGCCCTCCACAACTTAGTGAGATCCTGTTCCAAAATAAAGAATAAAAAATAGGGCTGGGGGTATAGCTTGAAGGTAGAATGCCCCTGGGTTCAATCCTCAGTGCCACAAAAAAAAAAGGAAAAGAAAAGAAAAAAGGAAAGAAAAGAAAAAAAGAAAAGAAAAGAGAAATGAAGGCAATTTGAGCGAGAATGATAAAACAAAATGTTTTTGTGAAGGTAATTTCGAAATCAAACAATTCGAAATTATCCTGTTTGCTCCTTCTGAAGGGCAACAACTTCACTTGGAGAGGTTTTTGTGTCTGTGTGTGTATTTTTGTTTTTAATTTAATAGAACGTCAGAAATCTCAGTGCTAATGCTGTAAACATTTTTATGTCTTTACCTACATTACATTCATTCATTCATTCTTTTTTTTCACTTAATCTCTCATTCTCCCCATAAATATTTGAGGAGATAATATTGGTAATTAATGTAGGATTCCTATGTTTAAGTTGATAATCAAGTATCTAACTCAGTTAGTAGACGATTGGAGTACTGGCTCTTATTCTGAGCTGTAAGAAAACAAACTATTCATGCCTCTGTTTCCTCATAGGTAAAATAAAAATAATAGCATTTTCCTAATAGACTACTTGGGGCTGAAGTACTGGGTGTTAGAAACGGATTCTAGGGAAGTCACAAATAAAAACTCATGAAATCGAAAGTAACTTGGCAAGGTAGTATGCAGCCAACAAAGAGTCTGGTAAGCAAGCACACCGAGTGGGTAGTCCACTCTGTTTTTTATCCCTAATGTGATTCTACCCCTTGCCCTGATTGGTGAAGACTTGGATTCACAACTCTGTGTGATTGGCTACTTTCTAAGACAGTAAGTTTGAAACAAAGTTTAACATTCTGTAAGATTCCTGGTCAACTAAAGGTTGTATGAACTACGATGGAAGGCTCAGGCCAACCAAAAAGTCATATGAGCTAAGATGGCTGACACTCGGGAAGATTCAGGGAGTGGAGCATACAGACACATGTTGTACAGTTACAAAATGAATGCCTAAGCTTATAGTTACAAAATGGAAAGGAGTACATTCTATGTATTTTGCTACTTTGATAGAAAAGATTGTCTTTATTCCTCACACTGGGACAGCACTTGAAACATAGTAAGATCTCAATAAATGATAGCAAGAATTATTATCATCATCATTACCAATATTATTTCCCTGACACACCCTTGTCTCCAGCTAGCTACCTTTCAGGTATATACAGACAGCTCTATTTTGATGCACGTTCCTAGCACAAGGGAATAGATTATATCCTTTGTTTTTCTTGATTTCAAAACTATAAAATCATAAAAACAGAAACTATCAGACCTATCCAAACTATGGCCTGTCCACTCAAGGAGTCTATCACCAACATGAACACTAAAGACTAAATTATTAGTAATGATAATTGTTACCATTAATTGAGTTCTTTCTATATGTAAAAGGCATGTGCTCAATATTTTATAAGGATTGTTCATTTTATCCTTAAAAAATCCCATATCCCTGTTTTGCAAATGAAAGATGGGGTTATAGTAAGGTCTTGCTTGGGAAAGATGTATTGCCTTACCCAAAGTTTACACAGCTAATAAGCAAATAATCAAAGCTATGAACTCTGGTCCCTCTTTTCACTAAGTTTTATAATTCCAAACAGGACTGAGGGCTTAGCTTTCTTCGTAGAAATGTAACACTATGAGCTGGGTGTGGTGGCACATGCCTGCAGGAACTTAGCAAGGACCTCAGCAACTTAGTGAGACCCTGTTTAAAAAGAAAAACTAAAAAAATAGGGCTTGGAGTGTAGCTCAAAGATAGAATACCCCATGGTTCAATCCCCAGTATTGCAAGAAAAAAAGAAAGAAAGAAAGAAAGAAAGAAAGAAAGAAAGAAAGAAAGAAAGAACTGTAGAAATATAGAGGAAGAATCCCTCTTTGTTATTTATTTATTTATTTATTTACTTATTATGAGACAATCTTTTGAGAAAATTAGTACTCAACATTTTTTCTCCACTTAAAACAGTAAAATCTTTTGGGTATGGAGTCCAACTTACATACACTTCAAAGTTCCTAAAAGTGATTTTGATAATTTTGAGGAAACTATTGCTTACCCTAAAGCCCATATGTAGCTCTAATCTAAATAAATTTGTTCACATTCTTTCTTGATCAATTTTTATTGTTTTTGTTACTGCTGCCTCATGGAGTCCTAAATAACCCAAATTAATTATTAGATGTATAAAATTCTAAATCATAATTTTTAAAAATTTGCTCTGAATTGACTTCAGTTCATTTTCAAATGATGGCTTCTCTTTCAAGTATTTTTGGTTTTGATGCTGGGCTCTGTACCAGCAGCACACGGGATGACACGATGAAATAAATGCTCTTGAGACTTTATTCCTGGTCTCAAAGAGGTGAGAGGGGAGAAGGCAAGGGAGTTTGTCCTTTTATTACAGGTTTAGAGGATTCAGGCTGGGTCATCAAATCATTAATTGTCTCTGGCTAAGGAGTAGAACATTGGGTTAGGAATGCTTTAGAAGATAAGTTGTTATCTGGCAGTTTTTGCAAGA
>PVJS01062242.1:0-10784 GCA_004027185.1 Glis glis | reverse complement strand
TCCGCAACTTCATGAGACCCGGTTTCAAAATAAAGTATAAAAAATAGGGCCGGGGGCGTAGCGCGGAGGTAGAACGCCCCTGCGTTCAATCCCCGGTACCGCAAAAAAAAAAAAAAAAAGTTCAAGCCAGGCATGGTGGCACCGCCTATAATCCCAGTATTTGGGGAAGGCAAGACAGTACAATCCCAAGTTGGAGGCCTGAGCCTCAGCAACTTAGTGAGACTGTTTCGGAATAAGAAATTAAAAAGGGAGCCGGGTGTGGTGGCACACGCTTGTAATCCCAGTACTTTGGGAGGCAGAGACCGGAGGATCCGGGTTCAAGGCCAGCCTCAGCGCGCTCTCTCTCTCTCTCTCTCTCTCTCCCTCCCTCCCTCCCTCCCTCTCTCTCTCTCTCTCTCTCTCTCTCTCTACTTAGTGAGGCCCTCCACAACTTTGTGAGACCCAGTTTCAAAATAAAGTATAAAAAAAATAGGGCCGGGGGTGTAGCTCCAAGGTAAAACGCCCCCAGGGTTCAATCCCCTGTACCGCAAAAAAAAAAAAATTAAAAAGGGCTGGAGAAGCCCGGTGTGGTGGCGCATGTTTGTAATTCCAGTACTTGGGAGGATGAGCGCCAACCTCAGCTACTTAGTGAGGCCCTCTGCAACTTAGTGAGACCCTGTTTCAAAATAAAGAATTAAAAAATAGGGCTGAGGGTGTAGCCCGGAGGTAGAATGCCCCTGGGTTCAATCTCCAGTATCACAAAAAAATAAGATAAAAGGGCTGGGGATATAACTAAAAGATAGAGCTCCCTTGGGCTCAGTCCCCAGTACCACAATCAATTAATCAATCAATATCTAGAGCCTATACAACAGATCTAACTTATCAAGTCTAGTCATTACTGCTTTCAGCTCCTAGCTTCATACTTTGAGAGGAATCTAGGTAAGATGGAACAAATTAACAGATGAAGAACTAGATGAGTGAGGAAATGTAAACACCGCATATGGCTAGAGGCTAACCTGGCCTCATGTTCACTCCTTTCAAGCAAATTAACATGGCAGCAAAAATTTAAGAATACAGTATAATTTAAAATAAAACAGTTCAATGAACCTAATCAGTAGTTAAAAAGATTCTGAAGTTACTTAAAAAGTCTTTATCATATGAAAGACTGATATGTGGAAGATTAATTAGATTTGCTCAGTGCATTCCCAAGTGGTAGCAACAGAACAAATGGAAAAACTGATTAAACAACAACAGTGACGGCTCCCTCAAGAAAAGAAAAACTCCCTGGCTGAGAGTCAGTCACAGGTACGCATGGCTAAGGAGAGGCTGGTCCACACTAGAGGAGGACACGGCAGAGTGGCTCCAAGTACCAAGAACTAGTTGAACTTGACTTATAAGCTTCCTTTCAAACTTCGAGTCTCAAAGATTCCTTCCAGCAAGATTTCATAATTCTAATATCATCTGTATTTCAGTTGACTAGCTTAAGGGTTGGCAAACTGTGGCCTGACCACCTGTTTTTATAAATAAAGTTTTACTAGTACACAACTATATCCATTTATTTACATATTTTCTGTTGCTTCTTTCACACCACAACCACAGCATTGCAACTGAGACTGAATTATAGCCTAAAATACACTCTGGGTTTGCTGACCTCTGAACTGTGTATGAATAACATGCACTGGCGAATGTGAATTTTTGCAGGGGAGGTTACTGAGGATTGAACCCAGGGGCGTTCTACCTCCAAGCTACACCCCAGCCCTATTTTTTATTCTTTATTTTGAAACAGGGCCTGGCTCCAAAGTGACATTTAAAATATAAACAAGCAGCCGGGCGTGGTGGCACACACTTGTAATCCCAGTACTTGGGAGGCTGAGACCGGAGGATCTGGGTTCGTGGACAGCCTCAGCTATTTAGTGAGGCCTCCTCAACTTCATGAGACCCTGTTTCAAAATAAAGAACAAAAAATAGGGCTGGGGGTGTAGCGCGGAGGTAGAACGCCCCTGGGTTCAATCCCAGTACCGCAAAAAAATAAAATAAAATAAAATAAAATAAAATAAAATAAAATAAAATAAATAAAATAAAATAAAATAAAATAAAATATAAACAAGAAGCACCTGAATGTCCTCCCACCATAAACAAATAGAAAACTGGACCAAAATATATGAAATTGCTGTTTTCAGGCATTGGACAACAGGCAGTACAGAACTAGGAATCCAGAGATAACGAAAGCCAATGAGGTAGGCCTACAGAAGCTGAGGCAGCTGGAATTTGTGGAGAATAGAGCACCAGAAAGAAGATAATTACCAGAAAAAAGCCCCAGAGATCTGATAGGGGTTCTTGTGGGACTTTTCCTAAATACTAAGCTGCGCATTGAAACAGTAAAATTTAACAAGGCAGGCAAAGAATTACTAGAGAGGTATCATTCCAAGAGCTGGGAGACAGTCAAGTTCTAAACAGCCAGAGAAAAACAGGTTGTTAAACACCCTGGACACTGACTAGACCATAGAGGGGTCATGACTCAAAAGTACGAAACTAATCCTAACATAAAGAGTACACTAACCCACCCGAGTAATCAAGAAAAATGTAATCCTAATAGGCTGATCTTATAAACTGCCAATAACTGAACTGCAAGCCAACACAAAATTCAGCTCTTCAAAGGAAAGAAAGAAAATCCACACTTGCAACAATAACATCTACAATATCCAAGAACTTATAAAAAATAAATAACCAGACATTCAAGCAAGCAGAAAAATGGGACCCATGATTATGAGAAAAATCACTGAATAGACACAGAGCCCAAAGCCAGCCATCATGGCGCACACCTGTAATCCCAGTACTTGGGAAGCTGAGACAGGAGGATTTCAGGTTCAAGGTCAGCCTCAGCAACTTAAGGAGACACTGTTTCAAAATAAAAAATAAAGGGCTAGGGAGTGCACCTAAGAGGTAGAATGCCCCTGGGAAGAAAGGATGGGAGGGTGCGGAGGCCTACCATCCAAGCTGAAGAACAGCGGAGGCCTACCATCCAAGCTGAAGAACACAGAATTTATAAAATCTGAAAAAATAATGAACAAAGCCAAAGTCACTTTTGCAGTCAGAATAATATCAAACAATCTCAGAGTAATGGCCAATTTGTCTCCAAATTCATGAAAACAATAAAGCTCTGATCCAAGGAGGTCAGTGAACTCCAAGCAACATAAAGAAAACCACACTGAAATATATCAAAATTAAAATTATGAAAACCAGAGATAAAAATAGAAGTCTTAAAAGTGGTCAAATAAGAAAGACATTACATAAGGGAAAAACAAAGATTAATATTAACTACAGACTTCTCATAAGAAAATATGCAAACTGGGGGTGAGGATGTAGTTCAGTGGTAAAGTACTTGTCTAGCATGCACAAGACTCGGGGCTCAGCCCCGCCCCCCAGGGAGAAAAAAATTGTCTGTTTTCAAGACAGGACACATTAGAGCAACATACTAAAAGAAAAAAATATCTAAATCTAAAATTCTGGATCAAGAAAAAATATCCTTCAAAAATAAATATAACAAATAATTTTTGTGTGTGTGTGGCACTAAGGATTGAATCCAGGGGCATTCTACCTCAGAGCTACACCCCCAGTCCTATTTTATTTTTATTTTGAAACAGGGTCTCACTAGGTTGATGAGAGCCTCAACACTTGCTGAGTCTGTCCTTGAACCTGCAATCCTCCTGTCTCACCCTCCCAAGTAATAGGATTACAGGTGTGCACCACCATGCCCAGTGGAATAAATGTTTAAAAAATAAAAAGGTTTAGCCAGGTGTGGTGGCACATGATTGTAATCCCAATACTTGGGAGGCTGAGACAGGAGGATCCCAGGTTCGCAGCCAGCCTCAGCTACTCAGGCCCTCTGCAACTTAGTGAGACCCTGTTTCAAAATGAACAAAAAATAGGGCTGGGGGTGTAGCTCGGGGGTAGAATGCCCCTGGGTTCAATCCCCAGTGTGGCAAAAAAAAACAACTTAGGTTGGGAAAATAGCTCAGTGGTAGAACACATGCTTATTAACATGCTTGAGGCCTGGATTTGATTCTCAGCCACACACACATACACACACACAACCTCAATCACACAGCAGGTAGGAATGGAGGAAGAAAAGGAACAAAGAACAGATGGAACAGACAGGAAGGAAAACAAGATAGTGGACTTAAACCCAACCATATTGATATATTAAATATGAATAACTATTACAATTAAAGGACAGATACTCAGATTTAAAATAAAAAACGTAAGGCCCACCTTCATGTTGTCTACAAGAAATACAATTCACATGGAAGACAAACTTAGGTTAAAAATAAAATAATGAAAAAAGAAAGCTACATGATGCAAAGACTAATTACAGAGAGCTAAAGAGAAAGCATTCATCAAAGTTGACACCAAAAGAAGGATAAAATGTCAGTTCTTTAAGACATAAAAATTCTCAAATGAAGCTGGGCGTGGTAGTGCATACCTGTAATCCCAGTACTTGGGAGCTGAGACAGGAGGATCACAGGTTCGTGGCCTGACTCAGCAACTTAGGCCCTCTGCAATTCAGTGAGATCCTGTTTCAAAATAAAGAATACAGAGCCAGGCGTGGTGGCGCATGCTTGTAATCCTAGTACTCAGGAGGCTGAGACACGAGAATCACAGGTTCGAGGCTAGCCTCAGCAACACAGTGAGGCCCTCTGCAACTTAGTGAGACCCTGTTTCAAAATAAAATAAAAAGGGCTGGGGGTGTAGCTCAGAGGTAGAATGCCCCTGTGTTCAATTCCCAGCACCACAAAAAAATAAATAAAATAAAGAAAGAATACAAAATAGGGCTAGGGGTGTAGCTCAAAGGTAGAATGTCCCTGGGTTCAATCCCCAGTACAACCAAAAAAAAAAAAGTTCTCAAATGAGTAGGCACCTAATAACAAAGCTTCAAAAGATATAAAGCAAAAACTAACGTATCTATAGGAAAAACAAACAATTCTCCAGAATTATAATGGAGATTTCAACAGGCCTCTTAGAAATAGAACTAGTAGACAGAAAAACATTAAGAATATAGAAAATGTGAACACTGTCAACCAACAAAGTCAAATTGACATTTATAAAACATTACACCAACAGAATACACGTTTTTTTCAAATGCACATGGAACATTCACCAAAAGGAACCATATGCTGAGCCATAAAACAAATATCAATATATTTTTAAGAATTGAAATCTCTGAACAAAATTAAGTTAGAAATTAACAAAAAATCTGGAACTCTCCTACTCCCCACAAAATCTGGAAATTAAAAAATACTTCTAAATAACACATGAGACAAGGGACAGATCACAAAGGAAGTTTAAAAATACTTTGAGCCAATTATTTAAAAAAAATACCAAAATGTGTAGGATACAATTAAAGCAGCATTCAAACAGAAATCTGTGGCTTTAAATATTTATATTAGAAAGGTATAAAACTATCGATCTAAGCTTCTACAACCAAAAGCTATAAGAAGAGTACATTAAACCAAAAATAAACAAAGAAATAATATAGAAAAGAGAATAAGTAGCTGGGCGTGGTGGGGCACGGTTGTAATCCCAGTACTTGGGAGGCTGAGACAGGAGAATCACAGGTTTGCAGACAGCTTCATCTACTTAGTGAGGCCCTCTGCAACTTAGTGAGACCCTGTTTCAAAATAAAGAATAAAATAAATAGGGCTGGGGGTGTAGCTCAGAGGTAGAATACCTCTGGGTTCAATCCCCAGTTCTGCAAAAAAAAAAAAAAAATTAAGAATACAAAATAGAACTGAGGGTGTAGCTCAAGAGGTAGAATGCCCCTAGGTTCAATTGTCAGTACTGCAAAAAAAAAAAAGAGAGTAAGTGAAATATAAAACAGACTAACAATAGAGAAAACCAATGAAACAGACTCTTTAAAAGTTTAATATGAGAAATTCTCACTAGGCCAATCAGGAGAAAGTAACGACAAACTATCAATATCAGGAATGAAAGAGGAAACATTACTACACAGCCTAAAATCACTGAAAAGAGAGGGGAATTATTATAGACAACATTTTTTCTTTTTTTCGTGGTACTGGGGATTGAACCCAGGGGCATTCTACCTCCAAGCTACATCCCCAGCCCTATTTTATTTTTATTTTGAAACAGGGTCTTGCTGGATTTATGAAAGTCTCACTATTTGCTGAGGCTGTCCTGGAACCTGCAATCCTCCAGTCTCAGCCTCCCAATTACAAGCATGCACCACCACGCCCAGCTTTATAGACGTTATGCCAATAAATACAATTTAGATTAAATGGATAAATTTCTTGAAAAATTACCAAACTCACACGAAAAAGAAAAATCTGAACAGCCCTGTATCTATTAAAAACATGGAATTCACAGTTTAAAAGCCTCCCACAGCCGGGAGTGGTGGCGCATGCTTGTAATCCCAGTACTTGGGAGGCTGAGACAGGAGGATCCGAGTTCGCGGCAAGCCTCAACTACTTAGTGAGTTGCCCTCTGCAACTTAGTGAAACCCTATTTCAAAATAAAGATTAAAAAATAGGGCTGGGGGTGTAACCTGGAGGTAGAATGCCCCTGGGTTCAATTCTTGGTACTGCCAAAATAAAACCTCCCACAAACAAACCTCCAAAGCAAGATGGCCACATTGGTGAGTTCTATCAAATAAATGTCTAATGAAATACCACCAGTTCTAAATAAACTTTAGAAAAACAAAAGATGGGCCTACTTCCCATATCATTTTATGAGACCAACATTATCATGATACCAAGACCAGAGAGACATTACAAGAAATCTACATGCTGATATCTTTCATGAATACAGATACAAAACCATTAACAAGCTGGGCATAGTGGTGCATGCCTATAATCCCAGTACTTGGGAGGCTGACACAGAATGGGCACAAGTTCAAGACCAGCCTCAGCAACTTAGTGAGACTCTCAGCAACCTGGCAAGATTCTGTTTCAAAACAAAAAATAAAAGGGCTGGGGGTGTAGCTCGGAGGTACAATTCCTCTGGGTTCGATCCCCAGTACCACCACCAAAAAAATTAACAAAACATTAACAAATCAAATCTATCAATATATAATACACCATGAACTTGGGGTTTATCTTGGGTTGTTTGTTTGTTTTTGTGTGTATAGTACTGGAGATTGAATCCAGGGGTATTCAACCTCCAAGCTATACCCTGGCCCTATTTTATTTTTATTTTAAAATAGGGTCTCACTAAGGTTGCTGAGTCTCACTGCTTGCTGAGGCTGTCCGGAACCTGCAATCCTCCTGTCTCAGTCTTCCAAGTACTGAGATTACAGGTGTGCACCACCAGGCCTGGCTTAGGGTTTATCTTAGAAACTCAAAATAGTTGAACATTTAAAAACTTGTCAATATAATTCACTATATTAACAGAACACAACTTATCATCTTAATAGATGAACAACAAAATTTAACAAACTACAACTAATGTTCTTTTTCAAAACTAAGAATTAAAATGAACTTGATTCGGGTTTTTTTTTTTAATCTAGAGCTAATATCGCAATGATGGAAAGCTTAACACTTCCTGCCTATGAAAAGGAACAAAGCAAGAATGTACACTCTTAATGCTACTATTCAATACTGCACTATAGGTCCTGACCAATGCAATAAAGCAAGAAAAAAGAAAGAAATATAGATTGGAAAGGAAAATTTTAAGTGGTCTTTATTTGCAGACAACATCATCATGTACATTTACAACAATCCAAGAACTTTACAAAAAAACTACAACAACTAAGTTTAGGATATACAGGTATACAACCAGAATACAGGATGAATAAATAATTGCATTTCCATATACTAGCAATAAATACGTCGAAAACATTTTAAAACAATACTTTTTTTGTGTGTGTGTGTACTGGGGATTGAACGCAGGGGCACTGTACCTCCGAGCTACACCCCCAGCCCTATTTTTTATTCTTTATTTTGAAACAGGGTCTCACTAAGTTGTGGAGGGCCTCACTAAGTAGCTGAGGCTGGCCGCAAACCCGGATCCTCCGGTCTCAGCCTCCCCAGTACTGGGATTACAAGTGTGCACCACCACGCCCGGCTCTAAATTATCTTAAAGTTAAATCTTGGACATCTCAAAGGTAATTGTGAACCTTTTAGATAGTATACAATTTTTTCAAATAAATTATTTTCATATCTAATGATATTAACCAGAATACTGATTAATAACTTGAATCAATTAAACTTAGCTAAGAGGATTCTTGTGAAAGTTCCAGGAGGTGGATGAACTTTTAGTGAAATTCATTAGTGGTATTAGGACAGTTCATTTCTCACTCAAGTAATAGACCACAGACAGAAGGATGCATTGTTTTCTCTGTGTTAGACATTGTTTACCCAAACACGAATGTCTCTTTCCTCTACAAGAACACACACTCTACTCTGCTTGAGATAACAATATGCCACACTTAAAGAACTACATTTCCCAGTCTCTCTGAAGTATGTATGACCTTGAAGTATAGGCAAAAGTATTTCAAGAATGTTCTGGAAGTTTCCTTAAAAGGAATGCTTTTCCATACATTTTTTTCCTCCTTCTTAAGTAGAATGCCACCATCAAGAGTAGAGTTTGAACAGTCATCTTGGACTATATGCTACTGGTGATAACCTAAGGAGGAAGGATTAACAAAATAGAAAGGGCCCAGGTCCTTTGATGACCACGCCAGTTCTAAAATGCCCACCTCCAAACTTCTTACATATAAAAAAGAAATTAATTTCAATCATATGTAAGCTATGTGTCCATTTTTAAATAGCACATAAATATGTTCCTAAAATAAGCCATTTTTGATAGGAGTATTTGAGTAACTAGTCTTTTATTTTTAAAAAACTTAAAGACTTTTTAGTGAGGTGATTTTTTTAAGATTATACAGTTACATAGGTTTTTACCTTGCTCCAGTCATCAATCAAAACAATAAACTATCTTAATTTTTCACTTCCCAAATGACTCTCCAATTTAGAATAAAGTCTAAGAGGGAAAAAAACAACCTATTGCCCTATCTGTGGAAAGAAATTTGAAGCTACATTATTACTCCATTAATCTCTAATGAAACTTTTAAAAAATGTAAACCATATTATCACTCCATTAATCTCAGACAAATCTATATGCTCCGGTGATCTCTACACCTTCATGCTTTCACTAAATTATATAGCCTACATTGTTAATTTTTAAAAGGCTCAAAATAGAAAGAGACCAATATTGTCTGGAACAGCTAGGAGAAGCTTCAGTGCAGTCCTAAAAGGATTTTGATAGGAGGAGGAGAGCATACAACACAATGAATGTACTGGTTAAAATTCAAGCTCTAAGCCAGGGCGTGGTGGCACACGCTTGTAATCCCAGTACTTGGGAGGCTGAGACAGGAGGATCTCAGGTTCACAGCCAGCCCCAGCTACTTAGAGAGGCCCTCCGCAACTTAGTAAGACCGTTTCAAAATAAAGAATAAAAAATAGGGCTGGGGGTGTAGTTCAGAGGTAGAATGCCCCTGGGTTCAATCCCCGGTACCGCAAAAAAAAAATTCAGGTTCTAAATCAAGAGATTTGGCTCCTGTGCAACCTTGGTCAAGTCAATGGAATTTCTTGCTTCAGTTTTCTCATCTGGAAAATGGGAACAGTAGTATCTTCCACAGGTGGACCTGGTGAGCATTAAATGAGAAGTGCTGCCGGAGCGGTGCGCACACCTGTAATCCCAGTACTTGGGAGGCTGAGACAGGAGGATCGCAAGTTAAAGGATGCCTCTACAAGTATTGAGACTCTCATCAACCTAGTGAGACCCTGTTTCAAAATAAAAAGTAAGATCGGGCTGGGGGTGTAGCTCAAAGGTAGAATGCCCCTGAGTTCAATCCCCAGTACCGCAAAAAAAAAAAAAACTGAGAAGTAGTTAGGCTGGGCGAGGCCGGCAGTGAAGTATTCTAAACAGCAAAAGCTCTGTAGGAGGAATGTGCCTCGCAGGTAAAACTCGACCTTCAAATACAGATTTCTAGCTAGTGACAGAATGGAATTTTTTTTTATTATTTGTGGTACTGGGGAATGAACCCAGGGGCATCCTACCTCCGAGCTACACCCCCAGCCCTATTTTATTTTTATTTTAAAACAGGGTTTCACTAGGTCAATGAGAGTCCCACTACTTGCTGACGCTATCCTTGAACCTTCAATCTTCCCGTCTCAGCCTCCCAAGTACTGGGATTACAGGCGGGCACCACCACGCCCAGCTAACTATCGAAATTTAATGCATTACTACTATAGCAAAAAAAAAAAAATTGGAAAAATCTTAATTTTTCTTATAGTTGATGGTTAAACACAAACAACAGTACATCCATCTTGGCAAATAGGATACAATTGTTAAAATAATAATAAAAAAGGATGAGGTATATCTCAATTCACTGACATGAAAATATTTTAAGACAATGTTAAGTGGAAAAAGCACGTCACAGGAAAAGGTGGAAGATTATCCCCTATTTGTAATTTTTAAAGGTACGAATCTGTCCATCATCAATAAAATGCATTAAACTGTGGCATAAGAGTAAACTACAGGGCCGGGCGTGGTGGCGCACGCTTGTAATCCCAGTACTTGGGAGGCTGAGACAGGAGGATCCAGGTTCGCGGCCAGCCTCAGCTACTTAGTGAGGCCCTCTGCAACTTAGTGAGACCCTGTTTCCAAATAAAGAATAAAAAAAATAGGGCTGGGGGTGTAGCTCGGAGGTAGAATGCCTCTGGGTTCAATCCCAGGTACCGCAAAAAAAAAAAAAAAAAAAAAAAAAAAAAAAAAAAAAAAAAAAAAAA